>LQNS02278184.1:5731220-5742081 GCA_001587735.2 Parhyale hawaiensis | reverse complement strand
ACACGCACGTTGCGCACTTCTACACGCACGTTGCGCACTTCTACACGCACGTTGCGCACTTCTACACGCACGTTGCGCATTTCTACACGCACGTTGCGCACTTCTACACGCACGTTGCGCACTTCTACACGCACTTTGCGCACTTCTACACGCACGTTGCGCACTTCTACACACACGTTGCGCACTTCTAAACGCACGGATGATACTAAACTATGTCATTCTGCCGCGAAAAGAGCCGAGCTCCAACAAGACCTTGACCACCTATGGAATGGAGCAGAACGTGGCAGATGAGCTTTAATATCGACAAATGCTCAGTAATGCACATAAGGCTGATAAACCCTTCGCCCCCACTGCAAATGAATGGGACGGTATTGGCTGCTGTCGCCCAACAACGTGACTTAGGAATCACTATTACAAACAAACTACAGCACAGTCAGCAACTTGACGAGAGTGTGAAAATGGCAAGCAAAGTACTGGGATTCTTCATCACCAGAAATTTTGAATACAAGTCCAAAGACGTCATCATTCCCTTGTACAAGGCGTTAGTGCGGCCACTCTTAGAATTTGCTGTTCAGTTCTGGTCGCCACATCTATGTGAAGATATCGTTAAAATGGAAAGACTCCAACGCAGAGCAACGGAATTGATACCTCAGCTGCGAAATAAGTCGTATGAATGTTGCCTAAATGAACTTGGTCTGATCTCTCGAGCAAAGACGTTGCAGGGGGCAACTAATAGAAACATTCAAGTATTTGAATGGCTTCAACGATGTACCTACAACAGGGCTCTTTGAAAGTGACCTCAATGATCACTTGCGAAACAACTATCAAAAACTCAAACACAAAGGTCGAAGAACGACCTTGAGTCAGCAGTTCTTTCCGTATTTCATAGTCAGCATTTGGAATAGACTCCCTTCCGATGTTGTTAGTGCGGAGTCAGTCAACGCATTTAAAATCGTCTTGACATGTATTGGGAGAGACATCTTCCGCAGCTAAGAACTCCTCCAGGAGTCGCAAACTCTTAACGGCCAAAGCTTCCGAGGCCACCTTATTCTGTCTCCTTCTCTCCCCCGCTCCAACTACACAGTTTGACATCTCAAAGCTCCGCATATCAGCGGCTCTTGATCGTGCTTGCGTGCATTCATGATCGTCTCTTGGGCATGGACTCTTCACACCCCTTTTTTTCTCTTTTCTCCTGTCCTCTACATCCTACTAACATAATGGCAATAGCTCATAGAGTGCCGTGGCGTATGTTCCAGTGTCTCTTTGGGAATGAGCCTGTTGATTCGTCTACTGCCGCCTATCTAATCTAAACTGAACGTTGCGCACTTCAACACACGCATCACGCACTTGTACACACACATCACGCACTTGTACACACACATCACGCACTTGTACACACACATCACGCACTTATACACACGTATCACGCACTTTTATACGCGCATCACGCACTTCTACACACGCATCACGCACTTCTACACACGCATCACGCACTTCTACACACGCATCACGCTCTTCTACACACGCATCACGCACTTCTACACACGCATCACGCACTTCTACACACGCGTCACGTACTTCTACACACGCACTTCACACGCATCACGCACTTCTACACACGCATCACGCACTTCTACACACGCATCACGCACTTCTACACACGCATCACGCACTTCTACACGCACATCACACACTTTTAGATGCACATCACACACTTTTAGATGCACATCACACACTTTTACTCGCACAACACACACTTTTACATGCACATCACACTTTTACATGCACATTACACTTTTAAACACACATCACTCCTTTCTTGTACTTCTACAGGAACGTAACCTATTTATTTCCAATGTTCTAAGTATTCGCTATTTGCGACCCTTTGATGGAACGTAACCCCCACGAATAGCAAGGGCGCACTGTACGTAACATTGTGTAGCCATTAAATCTTAAAGGACCTGCATTATACAGTAAATAGTTTAGCCAAATGGTGCTATTTCGGCATATCGAAATTACCCGAGGACCCTGAGGAGACTATGGTCTCACGGACTTGAGCGGGAGTGAAAGGGGAGAAACCGTGAGCAATGGGGTGGCGCTTTCGAAGTAGACGCCTGGCCAGTCTGGGCGAGGTACCGAGAGCAGGGGGAGAGGTGGCAGTAAATTGCTTGCAAAAGCCCCTGGCTATATCGCCGTTGTGGGTAAACGTGTGAGTTCCAAAAGATATGGGCTGGTTGCGAGGGACAGAGGACTGCTTGCCTGATAGTGAACGGAGCAGAGACCAGAATTTACTGGGGTTGCTCTTGGGGTCGCATCTTGGATCGTTTGTTTCCAGGCCTCTTGGGCCGCACCGCAGATAAGGCGATCTACTTCTTGTGGTAACTTCTTGTAACATTGACTGGTATTCTGCAATCCAGGATGCGCGAGCCGCCGCGCGGGGTGAGGAGATTAGTGCCTCCATCAATAATGGACCCTACTGTCTCCTCAATGGCGACTCGCCCATCAGGGTCCCTCGGGACGGTCCGGGCTCTTCCCCGGTCCTGACAGTTATCTCAGCTCATCTTGCACTTGATACTCCTGGTCCACCACTACCACCTTCTCATCTGATAATCTACCCATCTGGATCACAGCCTAGTCCAGTGACCCGACCCCCTCTGGTCCCAGACGCACCTTCGTTAACTTTAGGAAAGCCAGCTGGGAGGAGTTTACTCGCGAGTGCGAGGAACTTATTACCTCCCTCCCACCCCCTCCTCCTGTAGTGGCGGACTGAAGGCCCTCAATCAGGCCCTCTTATCAGCTGCTAAGCACCACATCCCGGCCGGTCATCGCAAGGAATATACAGTAGAACCCGCTTAAGTCGACACCATCGGGGCGGAGGCCTGTCGAGTTAACCGATAGTACGACTTAACCGATAACTCGGCTATGCCGTTCTAATAACCTGTTAAGTCGTATTCAAGTCCGACTTAAAGCTATGTACTACTTGACTGTATCCCATTCTAAGTATTAGTACAGTGCATACTGTATAACATACTTCTATGCATACGTATGTACATACTACGTATTAAGCACCAAAATTCAACAGTTCATACATATACATACGTATATAGCTATATGTAATAATATTATTATGTATGTATAATAGCTACATAAGGAGATTATGCAACATGTAACCTTACCGTACACATGAATTATTTATAGCCTATGTATCTTAAATGTACTCACCAATGAAAGACCAGTGATGAGTGCAAGGATGAGGGTTCGGTGAATTTGATAGTACTAAATATGTACTACATTTCGTTTAAATATCCTCATTATGGACAGTAACAGATTTATAATGAATATATTATCAGAAGATAATGTGAATTTTCCTCGCAATATGTATTTCATCACCCCGACAGTTATTGCGTCATCCAAGCTTGGGAATCAGCTACGTATAGCTAATCATTGGCGCGCGCGTCCTCGCATAACTCGACATAAGTGGATGGTAAATCAACACTTTTCATCGGATAACTCGATACTTTGTCGACTTATCCGAAATTCGGTTGAGTCGACATTTACAGATGTTAAGTTGTACTTTTCTGTTAGTGTACGACTTAACCGGGTTTCCGACTTAAGAGGTGACGACTTAAGCGGGTTCTACTGTATCCCCCGACTCATTCCGGACGCCAGAGACGCCATCTCCCGTCGCGAACACCTTCGCTCAACGTCTCCCAACGACCCCTCCCTTCCTCAGTCGCGCTCGGGTCACGAACAGTGGCGCCAATTCGACAGAAGGAACAAATGACCCGAGACCACCCTCATCTCTGAGGAAGGCAGTTCCGCCACGGCGCCGTGTATGCCAGCAACGGGTGTTGTTGGCGCTGTAACGGCACGATGGATGAGAACCGTCAGGACCGAGGAGCTAGAAATACCAACGCGTTCGAAGAATTCCGACTTAGGCCGAAGAGCAGTTCTAGTTTTTGTATGTGCTCTACTTATGCCGCTCGATTAATGAAGACCAACAGGACTGATGAGTGGTATATAGACCTAAAGGTTCGTGCCCGAGCCGCTACATTGCTAAAACTCCATCAGTGGTCAGTACATGCCGACATAGCGTCCCAATTATTTTTGGGTTAGACTTGTCTGTTGCAAAACACTCTAGTTTACTCTGGAGTAGTTTTTGTCAAGCAGTGCTGCTTATATCCATACGGATATACAGGCCCTGAGAACATACCTCAGACACATCCGGGGTATATGTTCGGGCGACTATACGGCTAATACTCCATAGAGTATTGTACAAGCGGCAAGCCGTTTATACTTATAAGAGATGGCTGTTGCATAGATTATTCCCCCGGCTCCATCCGGGGTATAAATACAAGTGGCCAGTCTGCAAATCCCATAAGAAGTAGATTGCCAAAGGATCCTGGGTTACGATGCTTTAGAGATTTAACTCTCGCTGCTACAATACTAGAACACCATAAAAAGGTCAAAGATTAGTGACTGATTTAGGTTGTTTGACAAAGCTGTTGATATTCTGGCAAAGCAATTATAAAAGTTCCAGAACTTTAACTTGAACCGAGTTTGGCTCTTATCCTGATACTGAGCTGGACTTTGAGAATTTTTACTTAATCCAGTTACTTATACTCTCAGAGGTATAATATTTAGAATAAATCTAGTGTTGAGCCTATACCTATACAAGAGCAGTACCTCATGCTGCCGGATCGGGGTTATGCTAACCTTGGACTATCAGTCCCAGAGTTAGGGAGTACCAATGAGTACGATGGGTTTCGGCACGATCGACGAACACCGGCATACTGGATCAGTGATAGGCTGACTAGGCGCTAATATCTGATCTCTGGCGTCGGGAAGACCAAAGTGTCTGACGAAGGCCGATTTAGTTCGATGAAAACTAGGTGGAGGCCCACGGCTTCCTGAGCTTAAGTCCTCTGGTTCTCGAAGCACAACCGTTATCTCGGCTGAATTGACTAATACCGGCAGACCTGAGCAGTGATTGGCGCCTAGGCATTAACTCCTGGTCTTGAACAGATCCAGCAAGAACATAAAGGCCCAGGATGCCCTGAGGTTAGAATCTCCTGCCGGGAAGGGTCTGCTTTTTCTCTTCCCGGCACGAGTCATGAGTGCAGGCACCTCGGATCGGTGGGGGGCAGAAAGACATTGCCTTTGGTTTTCCTAACAACGAAAATACCTATGTTGACTGGACTGGCTGGCGTTTCCAAGGGCCAGCACGGATTTGGTGGAGACCTGTATTTTTCTCAGATTGCAATCTCCTGTTCTTGCCGAACTTACCTGGTGGAACTAGTACCGTGTTGAAACCTAAGTCGGACTCGTTAAGTGAACAGTAAGGCCGGCAGGGCTGACCTATCCTGTAAGACTGTCAGAGACTCTTGTACTAGGGCTCAGTTAGGAAGTCCTACCAGGCCGTAGAGCCTCAATTTGGGACCGGGAGAGAAACTCTCAGTTTCCACCTAGGCCTATGTCGCTGCAGGTCGTACAATAACGACAGAAGGGGTTCAATAAGTGGATCGAGGTTCCCTCACCCTGATCTTTACGCCTAGTCCGATAAATTTAGAACTTCATTACAGCCAACAAATTTTAGGCCTAAGGGTATCTACGGACGTTGTAAACTGGCTGAAGGCCCGGGAGACAAGGATGAGAGCCCTTCAGAGGTGCACAGCTTCAGTTGCAAGCAACTTACCAGTGGCGGCCGAGGGCAAACTAAGACCTCGGTCCTGAACTGCTTGTTCGACTGCTAGGCTACCAGCCGCTATAGTGAACTATCACTGTAGGGCGGGAGCGGCCTAAGAGGTCGCAGGAGTCCCATACCAGTAAAGAACACTCGTGCGAGAACAGGAACCGAAGACCGGTAACATCACCAGAGCACGAAACTTCAAGTGTCTGCATGCCACGGGCAAGGCAGACAATATGCTGGGCCAAAGGCACCTGGGTAAACTCAGACCAGAGTGCGGAGCAGCTCTCTGCTGGGATGGTGCGTGTTTTTATAGCCCTAGCTTGACAATATGCTCCAGGACTCGCACGAACAATTTCCGGTAACTACAACCAGGAAATATTTTCCCTCAGAATCTGGATACGTTCTGGGCGCCTGGCCACTTTCTGACTAAGCTAGTCAGCCCGGAATATGTCCTGCAATTTACGCTCTAATCACAGTGTAACTAAGCAGGGCCGGATTCGTGGACTAGGGCTAACAAGTTGGAAAGTACACCAATTACGGAAGATAATCCAAATCGGAGGGTTTTCTCCTTACGAGCTAAGGGTCGTTTTTTTAAACAGGCTAGTGGAACCCAAATGCTAGCTCAGGAGAAGAGCTAAAGTTCCGGCCATTACAGACTATTGTGGCCTGTTACCCGTAGAGGACCCAGAGGGTTGCGCCCGAGCTGTGCTCACAGGGACGCCAGCGGGTTTTCTAATTTTCCTGAAGCTGAGTTGTCCGTCATCTATACTTCTGGTTAGCTTGAACAAGGGGGGAGACTGTTTTCGTAGCTAGAGACTAGCCCACGGTCAAGTAATCTAACTCCTTTCTTGGTGTATTCAAGTCGTTCCTAGGTGAACAATCACCTTTACACTCCGGAACTAAGGTTCCCATCGGACCTGAGTCGAAGACCGCGATTCGGCTATGATATTTTCGGGCTTCGGTCGGCACATAGAAACTGTCCTAATGAGGATCCTGAAGGTAACCCTTCTACAGCGAATGAAATATAAGTCATGGGCTCTACAGCGGCTCTTTGATTCTGGAGCAGGAATAGCTGTTCGCATAGTTTGCATCTTCGAAGAAGATAGCAGACGCGACCAGAGTCGGGGAAGAGATGACTCCAAGCATATGACTCTAATATTTACCAGACTCCTTTTTCAGTCGGGGCGGGCGAATGCCCTCCCCCACATTGGATTATTTTTTCTCTTAGCTACTTTTCTCAAGTGCGATCTCAGCAGGAGTCCTGAATTTTCAAGGAGCCAGTTTGATGAGAGATAAGCTCTGTTAAAGTTCCCTCTCTTTTTTCATGCTAAACCTGGCCGTGGCTCTGCGGAGGGTAGAAAAGAACAGAGAAGTAAGATCCAAGAGAGCAAACTTGCCATCTTAACAAATAGAGGTCAACTTACCCAGGCGTAAAGTAGACCTAATGAGGAAAGTAATACTTCACAGTTTGCGAAATAGGGATCTCTGCGTTCTCCAGAGTTACAGGACTGGAGGAAATGTTAATCAGGATGACGATTAACGATCTAAGAACGCAAGGAGGGCGAGAGCCGTAACGCCGGCTTAGACGCTCAGGGAACTTGCATGATTCCAGGACCCTTAGAAAGGTCAAGTCATGCTTCGATAAAAATTAAAAGAACAAGGGAGACCTTCACTAATCTTAGGAGTTACGAATGTTCATAAATCACTATCGGCAATTTGATACGGGACTAAGACCTCTGAGGTGGAGTTGCAAAGCAGCAGGATCAAACAGTGTTCAGAGAAACTGAAACATTGGACAGCCTAAGGGCACGAATAGTAAATAGAGCTCTTGTTCAAGGCCAGACCTAAGAGTTCCGTTGAATACAGGAACACAGAGCTTTAAAACTCCCATTCCATTCTTTTTACTTTAGACGAAAAAGTAGATGGACTGATAGGCCAGAGCGTATTATGACGGAACAAAAATCTAACGAACGTAAACTAGGGGAAAGTCTCTTTTTGCACTTGGTCCAAAACGCAAAAGACCCCTCCAGCTTGGTACAGCGACAGAACAGGACGTTAAGTCCGTACTCAGGTCTGAGCTTATCAGCATATAGAAACAGAGCTCCGAAGGCTGCCAGGTCCTAACGAATTCCTAGACTGGAGCAGAATAGTTCCATGCCCACGCGACAGCATAACCTAAACTTACTAGGTCTTCTAGTTTACTTCGGTTTGACCAATACTAGTAACTTTCCTAAAGCCTGGCCTTATCGAAAGCTGGTTGGAATATTTTCTATTTACAATTCTCTTAGGCCGTGACAGGGAATAGCGCCCCCTTGCGGACGCCCTGATCTTGTAGGTACCTGCCGCAAGCAGATAGTCAAGCTGGGGACAGGTCTTACGAGAGAACTACTGTCCGGACAAGGCCGAAATAAGCAAAAGTTAACGAAAGGACAATGGGATGTACGGCCAGAATTAGCGGCGTGTTGGGGCCTCTAACCTGCGGACAACCCAGTTGAGGGTAGAAGCCGACCAGTCTTCTAGATTCGAGTCTGCTACGAACTCTTTTGGACTTAGCCTGAACATAGGGTCGCTTAAAAATGAAGGAAAACAAAAAGAACCTTCTCAAGGACGGTACCAGAGGCAGATAACGCTGAATCAGCTGGGGTAAAGGTTGCTGACAGCCTGTGCGGGTGTGCCCGGCCAGGCGAAGAAGCGAAACCACACAATAAGGTAACAGTGCCTGTTCCAGGGAAGCTGCTCCAGATACAGGGGCAGCTCAGAAGTTCAGGAGTTTTGAGAGAACAGGCTCAACAGATCGAAAAACTTACCCTGATCCACAGTGAAATAATCGTTGTTCTTCGAGAGTGACCAAATGAGGGCCTCAGGTCGTATAGCACCTGAGTAAAAAGACTTCAGACATTTCGCAGCACTTCTCAAGGAGCATCGGTCGCTAGCTCAGTCCATAAAGTTGTTGCCAACATCGGACTGGGTCCTGTCCCATCGAGGAATAAAATTAAAGTCGATAATAAGCAGTTCGGTGACACGCGCCTGTGGTACGTCGAGTCAGGGTCGGGACAGGCTGTGCTGTTCCTAAGGAAAAAAGACTTTCCCGCTAACTAGGACGTAACAAAGAGGGATCCAAGCCCTTAACTCCTTGGCAGGATTGTTTGGCCACCACAGGCGAGTGCACAAGAGCCGAACAGATCATCGTAAGATCACCACAGATCGTGAGGCTCCCTCCACATCAGGGCGCCCCAGAACCCCTCCCTCTTCCGCAAGCTATGCTGTTGGTATGTCGGTGCTATCCGACAGAGGTACTCTGCCTGAAGCGAGCCATTGCAAATAGGTTGAATGTTCTAATGAACTCTTTTGTAGTGATAAGCGAAAAGCAGAGTACCTCTGGAAGTTAAATTGATCCCAAAGCCCGTATATTCTAGGCTTCATATTAGCGAGATGTTCGCTCGTCGTTCGGAATGAGGCTCTGGTGCCTCCTTTTATACCAGTGGGTCTGAGAGGGGGCGGAGCCAAAAAAAATTGTGGTGAAGTAACTAGTACCTGCACAGGGAACAAGAACAGAGTTATCAGCTTTTACAAGTTCTTAAAGCTAGCATATGCTCAAGTAACAAGTCAGTATGAATTGTCTTAAGAGTATACTACAGTCTACACCGATATACTAAGACAGATTACAAAAAAACTACCCGGGGGTCTACTCTTATACTTACACAAGAGCAGATCTTACAATTTTACCAAGTCAAAAAAAAAGGCAAGAGTACTTACCTGTTAATAACTAATTATGACGACTCACCTGTCCTAATCTGGAGTAACCCACGTAAACGCGGGTCGTGGTGCTATCCGAAAAATGTACTCTGCCTATCGCTTACCACTGCAAAAGAGTTCATTGGAACATTCAACCTATTTTTAATGTCTATGAGTAGCTACTTAACGATTGTTATTATTAACCCATATTCCTTACTTGGTTGCTGTTGCCTTCACAGTACAATTTATGAGTTGGCTTGGCATAGCAAATTCACTCCAAGTATTTCTATCTTGAGCAGTCTTATCATATAGGAGGCAGTTATCAGCTTCTGGATAAGACTAAAAGCGTGTCCGGGAGAAATTTAGTCTCAACATCCATAACTTGGCCTGCAACGTACTTGCAGCTAGAGAGTAAATATGGAATGAGGGTTCCAACTGCCGGTCTCTCTTCTTGCATACGACACTTCTTATAGAATCAATAGATAGGCGTTAGAATTCTATAGCTAATGGTGTATGGACGCGCTATTCCTAAAGAGGGACTATGAAATGATACTGTTGGAGAAAGTCCAATCTAGTTAGACCGATCTTAGACAAGCTGTGCATTATCCTTTCTTCAGGCTATCGGAGTAGTTAGAAATATATGAGTAGGATTCGCTAAAGCGACTTACTGCAGCAGTAGCTTTTAATTTACAATAAGTAGGCTAAGACAGCCGAGATAAGCTGCCATTGTCTAGGGCCTGTGTATGTATGAAGTTTGGAGACTTGGGAGGTAGCTGACTATAGATAGAGCTGTATAAGTGGCTCTAGTAGAGTAGCTGGTTCAATGAGAAACAATAGAGAAACCGGCATCGTCTACCAAAACTACTGTGGTTCACCCTAAGCGGACAAGTAGCCCGCACGGGATACACAATGTAAGCATTCGCATGTAACATTTAAGTAGAGTAGATGGCGTGAGTTGGTATCAGCCAGGGAAGAAACGCCTTAGCTAGCGTTTTCGACCAATCAGAAGCTCACTAGGCAATAGAACTTCTCCAAAAGGGGAGAAGCTACAATCTGATCAGTCTCCATGTTAGCCAAAAGGCCTGAAATTGTTTGCCCTTTCGACGATATAGCCTTTTCTTAGAAGGAAAGTAAAATTCTGATGACCCAAGATATTAGCCTCGTAAGGAGTTATCATCTAGTGAATACTGTGTATTTTCTCTATCTTTGAAGAGTTCTACCGTTGTTGAACCGCGGTGCGTTGGGTCCCGGCTTAGGGGGTTATTCCATTGTATAGCTTTATTTATTCCCTAGGGCGATCAGCCTAATCTAGGGGCGGGCCCACAGGGGTTCCCCCTATGTCATGGACCGAGGGAAGGGACGGACCGGCCTTTTCACATTGATGTGGATGTGGACACCATTTCTGAGGTGCAAGCGCCTCCGTCGCAGCGAACGGCC
>LQNS02278184.1:5539869-5551628 GCA_001587735.2 Parhyale hawaiensis | reverse complement strand
CAGTAACTCCCCAGCACCTGCTACCCTCCCTACGCAGGTATGTGGTGTTTAGCTCTAATTCAGTAACTCCCCAGCACCTGCTACCTTCCCTACGCAGGTATGTGGTGTTTAGCTCTAATTCAGTAACTCCCCAGCGCCTGCTACCGTACTGTAGTCCTGCTCATTTAGCCCATTACTTACCGTATGCGAGTTGACCTCAGTTGGAATTATGTGACGTTTTTGTTATCGACTTTGAATTAGTTTCCCATATCTTCCGAGGAATCCCTGTGCATTGCTGACATACTTTATATCTATAACGGTAGACGATTTCTACTAGGATGCAGTAGCTTATACTGTTATAGGTCACCGAGTGCAACCTACGGCAGGTTATCTCATGCCCACTTTGTTTCTTCGAAGTTGTTGTTTACCGAGTTAAACAATAAACTCCTTACAGTCTTCCATTACGCCCCGTTCTCTTATAAATTCACTTATAACATTCTATTACTCTGTTCTTCCAGATGTAACTGTGAGTCTGTCGTGCGCTTGGTATAGAACCGGTTAACACAATTGACTTTGTAATGTTATTTCCCGAGCCTATTGTAACTCTTGTCCCAAGTGTTAGCTATAAGAATGTTACTTAAAAGAATGAATACCTCAGGGAGCTGCGCTCCTGCTTTGTTGGGCGCTGCATCCATATGAGAAATACGTTATCTCTATCACCCGCGAACGAAGAGAGAAGGAGGTGATAATATTTTTTCGTTGAAGATTTAAGTTTGTTTATATCTATATATTTGTTCGTTTGTCAGCAGCGGCGTCCGCAGGAATTTCCTAAGGGGGGTGGCAATATCATAGTTGATAGTATATATATGTTGTGCGCGTTTGGTGGATTTGCGCAATCGATCGATCGCGCTGCGCGTTTGGTGGATCGTTTAAATTTGTAAATTTAAAACAAAAAAAAACAGTCCCTGCCTCCCCTAACCTACCCGACATTAAACCCGAATATAGTCCAACTTACCCGAAATTACGCCCTAATACCTACAACATCCAACAAACGCGCAGCGCGATCGATCGATCGCGCAAATCCACCAAACGCGCGCAACATATATATATATATATATATATATTTGAATATAATGAAAAAATTATTATTAGTTATGTTATGTATACTTACATGCTAATACAAAAATGATAAAAAAAGAAGAATTCAATTAATTTCAAGTTATGATTCAGGGGAAATTGAAGGGAAACACTATCCCATAATAATATGTACAAAAAATTACACTTATATCCAAAGCAAAGTATTGGATAGATCAGGTAATACAGTGGGCTGGATGTAGAATTGTATATATTAGAGTGACAAAAATAATAGAAGAAATTGCTAACGTTTAAACCAATAATAGTGGAGCTAATGTCTAGAAATTACACATAAATTTAATTTCCACTTCTACAGCATAAAGTTCATACAAAACTAACAAGTTGATACAACTTCATACTAGATAGGCCAGTGATACGAAGCATGAATGCCAATTTGAAAGAAAATTTAGATGATGTCTTCTTTTTTGTCTTGTTTCTGTATTGAATTAAAAAAAAAGAAACGTCATTATCTGTGGACGTATCTTATTAAGAAATATTTTCTCATGCTATCAGCTAATGGTTTACAGAAACATGGGCCTGCGATTTGCTTTCGAGAATTCATCAATTACGTCCTCTACATTTATTTTTTTTTGTCGGTATGAATAGCCTAAAGCATTAGCCAATCTAAACTTTAGTCTTCTATAATTGAGCGATTTTCGGTCTTCAGCAGCTTCAATTGTGAGACGAAACGCTCCACGCTGCAACATGTAAATGGGAAAGTAGCGGAAATTTGCAGAGGCTTTTGGATATTTGGGTGGCGACTACACTGTCGATATGCTTCAATAAATGAGTTTAGTACTGATTCTGGTTTAGGTTCATCGGGATTATTTCCATGTAGCTTCCCAAGATATAAGTTCGCTGCAAAGAGCTGTTGGATTAGAGAGATATCAAAATATAGCTTTGCTACAGCTACAAAGTTCTCCATATCCAATGACTCAACGCGTGACAGAATAATTTGTTGCTGTTTTGGACGCTGGATGGTCTTGAGGAAACCTACTACTGAATTCAGCAATCAAAAATTCAGCAAAAAAGTCAACAAATGTTTTTATATAGTTGTCGTAGCTAGGTTGATGTAGTTTCTATAGATGTTTAAATTGAACGATGCTTCTGTTTTCCAGGAATTTTAGGTCTCTCGACGATTATTTTAAGTGTGTTTACAATTTCTTCAGCAGAACTAAACACATTGTGACAGCTTCAAATTTATCTCAGCATGATTGTAGAGATCGGACACACAAGGACATAAGTCATGTACTGAAGCTACATCCTGTACTGTGGCGTGAAACTGCACTGAAAGAAGCTCAGTTATACCAAAGACAATAACACATGATTTTAGGCCGTAGGGCAATAATAAAGTAAAATTTCGTAGTGGCGCTGTTGAATTATGGCATGTTGCTAGAGGTATTTTAGCATGTGGAGAACTTTCCTGTATATTGTTAAGAATACTTACATATTATGAATGCGAGGAGATCATGAAACAAAGTAACAGTATCGTGTCGCCCCACCCATCTTTTCTGACGCACTGAAATCAATTTTTTTCTTCTTTTGTTCTGGTCTGGTGTATTCTCTTCGATGTCATTTTCTAGGATGTTCATACGGTTTTGAGAACGAATAACAAACGAAGTTGTGTTTTCTATCATTCCCATAACGTACTTGATGCTGTGAACTGAACAAGCGCTGCCTAAAGCTAAAGAAAGACAATAATGACTTGAGCCGTGAGTGTACAATACCAATGGTTGTAGCTCGCGTTTTATGATATTGGTGGCTTCAAGGAGGGGCACACTCGGCCGGACGGTGTGTTATAATGAATGGAACAGAGATAACAGTCTCTGCCTACGGTAGTATGGTGAGCCACGACTTTGTTCCGCGGATTGAATGATTTTTTTTTCTTTCTAGCAGCGTGTGTGTGTTTCTGTACGGCACCGGAACATTCCTAGGTTTTTTGCTGGAGACCGTAATAAGAAACTAAGCGATTGTACTCTGTAGACCTTCTGCTGATAACCGAGTAAAACTCGAGTCAAAATAATTTTGCCGGCTGTTCAGCGCGCGACGGGAGAGGCACACAAGTCAAAGTTACAAATATAAATTTGTCTAGCTGAGACAACTCTGTTTGTGTTTAATTACCACGCTCTAAAGGAAAATATGCGTAAGACTTGGGTTTCAAACATATATGTCACCTATTTTTACATCTATAGAAATTATAACTGCTAAATTTACCTATCCTGGTACTTTTTCTGACATTTCTAGCACCATCATATGTTGAGCCGCACTTGCCTAAGGGGNGGGGGGGGGGGGGCACGTGCCCCCTGTGCCCCCCCCCCCCTTGCGTACGCCAGTGTTGGTCTGTCCACACAATATGTGATCGAAGGAGTTGAGCAGTGTCCGGTGGCTTGCCCTCGATGTGACCCATGCCAATAAACTAAGATAAACCGCCCGTGAAAAATAACGGCGATTAAATTTACTCTCCACGCAAAAAAAGATAGAAGAAGTTGAGCTATGTTCATGAGTTTTTGCAGAGAGTCTGTTGGGCTGTCTTCGATGTAACCTACAAAAAAAAATGGGATTAGCTGGCCATCGAAAATGACGGCGATGAAATTTGCTCCCACCCTACGCGATGGCCTTACGCTACTAGGCGTTCTATGTAGTTGTTTTGGTCATTCTAGTAACAGTTTAAAGACTGGTTTTTAGTTCCTTTACATTTTGAGTTAATTCAACCCCTTTGCTTCCGAGTTCTTTTGGTTCCTTTATGTCTTGAATTTTCTAATTCCATTTTTTTACCTCCGCCAAGGAGGTTATCTTGATACGGTGTTTGTGGGTGTGTTTTTCTCTCACCAAGATAGTCAAAGTAGTTGTGAACGGATCTTTACGAAATTTTCAGGGATTATTTGGTATGTTAATAGTTGCAGATGATTACCTTTTGGTGAAAATCCGTCCATCCGTATGTTTGTTTGTGTGCCTATTTTATTCTTGGTGTTATAACTCGAAAAGCTATGGATGGGTTTCCATGAAATATACATGAATTGTTAAGTTATTACGAATTGTAGTTAGCCGAATTTTGGGGATTATCTGTTAGTTCGTTCGTTGTTTGTTGCAGTTTTTAATTTATTATTGTTAGCACAATGACTTTGCATGTTATGAATGGATCTTTAAGAAATTGACTGGAGCTGTAATTAATGTTGAAAAAAGACATAGATGAATGAATTTTGGTGCAGACCGGTTGGCCCGTTTGTGTGTTTGAAATATGTTTGTCATAATGTTAGCAACATAAATCAAAGAGTTATGAACGGATCTTCAAGAATATTAATAGGATTACGGGCACTGTAAACCTTGCTCCTCAAAGGGGGCCCAAATTAAGGGGGGGGGCAAGGGAGAGGTCAAAGTTATCGATTATGAGCCGATTCTTCCAAAATTTGTACTGTAGGCCCTATTTGTATTTCTGAAAAAGAAACACATTTTCATCCTACGACTCTTTCTATTTCGGCCTTAATTTTTGAGATAATTGGAAATAAATACCGTATATATAATTATATATATCTGAGAAAATTAAATAATAGAACTGATTTCATCATAGAAAAAAAATGACAGTTTTGAACTCTCTAAAATATTCCTAACAAAACGATTGAGCCAGATTTCCATTTTCGATCTCGTTTTCATTTGATATGCGATTTTCGATCTGTAACTAAACTAGAACGCCATGTGGCGTAGGACCATCACCCGCGGTATGGGTCAATTCAACGCCATCATTTTTTATGGCATGCTAGCTCAAAATATTTTCCATTTTTCACATCCCAGTTAACTCACTTGACTGCCTGAAAAAATAATCATTACTCAAAAATTCCTCTTACTTATTTTTTTGGAGGGCAGACAACAACATTCATCGCTTTTATTTTTTATGACCAGCTATGGGGAGACTCGGGAGACGCAGATTGTCGCATGGAGCCTTCCACCAATGGCGCCATAGCTCTAGACGGTCTGTGGTCGACTGCAATCGTATACTCCTCTGCAGCCTGTAGGCCTATATCTACAGCACATACCAATGCGTGTAGGTTACCCCAGTTAGGAGTGCGGTCAAGTTGACTTTACTATTGGAAAGGTTAATATGCTGAGGCAGCGTTTCCTAACCCTGGAAATAATTGCCCCAGTGAGGAGAGGGACCTTAAGTTTGGGGTAGCAGATGTCCTGTGTGAGGGGAGACAGCCTGACCAGGGTCTGCTATTGGACCTATGCTGTTCATCGTGTGACTGCGAAAACTACATGCGATGTTACCTGGTGGCACTGGCACCAAATTCGTCATTCTGTGTACGCCCATCACTGTGCGTGCGATCAAGTAAGCTTTCTTGCCGCGTTAAAGCCACAAGAAGCACTACAATAAGCACTACCTAACCTAACCTTACCCAATGTAACCTAACCTTACCTTACCTAACGTAACCTAACCTTACCGAAAGTAACCTATCCTTACCTAAGCTAACGTTACCTAAGCTAACGTTACCTAACCTTACCTAACCACCTTACTTAACCTAATCTGCGATACAGCGAGCAGCGCAGCACACGAACGGAACACCCCCCGCACGCACACCGATGCACCTACAGAGAATCGTCGAAAACGTACATAGCGATTGGCGAGTCTGGCGACTGTGCTGCCGAGTGACGTTCGAGTGAACAGCTAGGTGGCGCACTTATGCGAGTGCGTTCCTGCATACGTATAATGTAATGAACGGATGCCCCTACCTGTTTTCTCTGTCACACATCCCTGCGCCTCCCTCTTTAAAATTGCTAGATATTGCCATTCTAGAGACCATTCTTTATCGAAACGATGAATTTATTTACTTGAATAGCATACAATACTGAAAGTGGTATGGTTATATATTACTGTCGTACGTGTCATCACGATAATTAGAGAGCTTGAGATTGGTATTTAATTATATTACGGAAATATAAAATGATTTTTACTTTGTGGCACTGAACTAACCAATTGAAGTGTCAGCAGCCAAAACAAGGGAATGTACCAGAATTCAAAACTATTCGTTTTGTCTCATAATAGTTCGATCGTACACAGAAAGCAAGTATTTTTAATAATTGGGTGGAAAGCTGTGTTTTTTGGCACCTACTGTAGTCGTTTTTTGCAATTATAATAACAGAATTAATATCAATTACGAAATTTAATGAAGATACATTTGCATCCCATCAAATGAAGCCTGAGGAGCAAAATTTTCTTCTACACCATCTGGCAACGAAAGATCTAGTGAATGCAGCGTCGGCACTCCACATTTATTGGCCGTACCATTGCTACACTCAAAATTTTCCTTCCAATTTTCAACGTTCTGCATACGGCACTCTTCCGTAATGTAACAGCTACGCTTAGTGAGTGACTGAACTTACGGAGTGGAACAGTGTCGTAATATATTCAAGCAGTTGGTGCCAAAACGCTTGCTGTAGCCAATGCAACATGGAGACACTACAGCATTTAAAAAAGAGGGGCCTAAGCAAAAACACTAATGAAAACAAGCCTAATGCTTAAAATTCAACAACTTATCGAGACAACACTTACGACTGCGATACATAATTGTATAACTTGTAAAATTGTATGCTATTATGTAAATAAACTTATCTTTTCGCTAGAAAATGGTCTGTAGAATAGAGGTATCTGGCAACTTCAGTAAGGTAAGGCACTATACGTATGCACAAACACACTCACATGGGTCCTGCACCCAGCTTTTGACTAAAACGCTACCGGGAGTCTGGTCCGTGAGGTAATTGATTATCGCGTCATTGCATTTTGGGTAATCTCTTCGAATTGAGCGGGAACTCTCTGTTAAGGAATAGGAGTCCTGGAAGTGTCAGGAGTCAGAGCCAGATAAACCACAGTTCCTGGAGTCGGAAGAACAGCTCATGCCACAACTCTGTTAAATACATTTCATTGTACAAATTTCTTTTGCATATTGTATTTGTTCATTTGCAACAAATCATTCCTGATTATACGTTAGAACTACAACAAAAAGTGTAAGTAATCCCATTCCTAAAATTCACTCATGTTAGTACATCTCTTTGCAGGCAAGGTGACGAGAGACGCCTCGGCTTGTACTGAAGACAGCTGTACTCCGTGCCCCCCCTCCCCACTGCACGGGAAGCTTCCAGTCTCTTACTAGGAAAGGGAAGAAAAACTTCAAGTTTGTTTCATCTTTTCAGAATATTCAGAGCGTTTTTTCGAAACGTCTGAACTTTTCTAAGCACATTCCTTGACAGAATTGTCAATATACATAAGTCTGGCATGGGATCCTCAAGAATCGAACCGTTCCCACTCGAGCAATTCTTCGATGAGCTGCTCCTCGAGATATTCGGTTACCTCACCACCAGGGAGCTCTGCAGGGTGGTCCAAGTGTGTAGAAGGTTCCATGCAATAGGTATGAGTCCAGGGCTGTGGAGCCGCTTGGAGCTGGGGAGAGTAACGAACGACAACTTGCCCTCAGTAACCAGCATTGTGCGCAGGTCCAAGACAGTCACCTCCATCAGCTACAGCCCGCTTGACAACAAACTGTTACCACACACTCTACCTTGTTGCTCGTCGCTTAAAAGACTGGACCTTCAGGATGGTTACATACCGGACTCGGAATGGCAGAATATCGCCGGGGCCTGTCCTAACATCACCCATTTCAAATACACCAATATCGTTTATTCTCGTAATCAGCAGATCATGTTAGCATTTTTGCGAGACCTGAGAAGACTCGAAAGTTTATCTCTTCCTTATTGCAGCAATATTTCAAAATTATGTGTTGGCCTCCCCAGCGCTTTGCCAAACCTGCGTGACTTGCGTCTAGACTGTCGGAAGACAACCACGGAGGCTGTCAAGGACATGTTGGAAGGGTTTCAAGGTCGCCTCTCGGGACTCTCCTTGCGGGTCCCGCATTTAAATAACCTAATGAACCACATTAGACAGTTCCGCCTGCTAACGAGTCTCACCCTCATTGCCTATGACCCTATTCAGAGACGGAGGGAGTCGGGCTGTGTGCGTTGTATTCAGAACAGCTCGCAGTTGCACGCTGAAACTGCGGTCTCTATTGCTGGTGTGTATTGCCCGGGCCTAGTCACGCTTGCTCTTCATCGCTGTGCAATGAGCGAATCCTTTGCTGGGGACGTAGTTAACGCATTTCCTAACATCCAAATTCTTCAACTGGTAGAAATGCCTAGCATCACCAATGCCGATCTGGCCCACATCCTCAGCGGCTGCAAGAGGCTGTGGAACCTCACAGTCGAGTGCTGTCCCCAAGTCACCAGGGACTGCTTCCTGTCTCTGAACGACCTCAGCTTTGAACAACGAGGTTCTTTAAAAGTGCAGTTCATTCTATGTCCAGAACTTGGAGACCATTCATCTAGTGGATTTTGCCCTCTGGGTAAAATCTACGAGCAGATTCGAATTTCAGCAGAAAATTTAGTTCACTTGTCGTACGGACGTCTGCCTTTGCCGCTTACTCTGCCTAACGTAAACAGCCAGCGATCATTTGGTGATTTAGCACTTGATGTTCAGCTGAAAATCTTTTCCTTTCTTGACCAGAAAACTTTGTGTCAAGCTCAGCGCGTGAGTCATCAATGGAGGCAGCTTGCGGCCCATCCCTCGCTGTGGAAGACCGTCGTATTCGGCGACTACCAGCAGCTGCGCCTGATGAGCTTCTGCCAGTTCTTGCTGAGGCATCCTGAAGTCCGAGGTCTGAAATGCTACTACGTAACTCGAAAGAGTGTGAAGCTAGTCCTTCTATTTTGTGCGTCGATTACGAGCCTTGAAGTGACTTCACCAACTCCAAAATTCATGAACGACGTTGCTCAAGTTTGTCCTAATATCACTGATCTCAATGTTCCTTTGAATAGAGTGGTTGCTAGATACCCAGATGAACTATACGCTCACTGGCGTCAACTGAGGCCTTTGTCTTCTAGTTCATTGATGCTGGAGGAGCTTGTAACTTCGCCATCGCTCTCTGAAGACCTGGAACAATTTGAAATTATAATCGACGATGATGTTGAAAGTCTTACCTGTGAGAAGTACAGGGTACTCCATTGCAAAATCGTTCAGCTCACACTTCGCTTGCCCTATGAAATGTTTGAGGCAGTCAGGCCCTTTATCCTAAAGCTCGGCAATCTACGACAGTTGGACTTTTATATTAAATCCCTCAGTAGATATGCTCTGTTTCCTGAGGATTTTCCGAAATGTGCTCCAGACCGCGAAGCTGCCCATGTGGAACGTGAAGTCAAGAGATTCTTAATCCCATCCAAGTCCTGTGTCTTCCCTGCTGTAGCAAAACTCTACATCAGGGCACATGGCGTCCTTGAGGTCAATGCAGAACTGGTCCCCGATGCATTCCCGAATCTAGCTCATCTCCGCCTCCTGTACGCACTCCCGAATCTAGCTCATCGTCATCTCCTGTACGCGTCTGGATTATCCAATGGCCGCGTTGCTCGTCTTGTTGAAGGCTGCAAGAAGTTAAGGAAGCTCGACGTTGCTGTCTGGAACGGTTCTGTTACCAGGGACGTCTTTTGGGATATGCAAGAACAACGTCGCCCTCGGACGCCCAGACTTCGGGTGAGGTTCCAATACCCACGCAAACCGCCTAATAATCTGCATGTGACCGAGACCTTTTGGTTAGGCTCTGCGTAAGCCAGATTTACTTTATGTAACTTACTTGCATTACTCTATGTAACTTACTCGCAAAACGAGGCGATATGTCTTAGTATTTCGCCCACGTTCTTGAGATTTTACCCTCTGCCATACAATACACAGATTCAGAACGTTGATTTAGCATATCTTCCGAGTTTTTGGCTTTTATTACCCAAGCTTTCGAACAGTTGAACACTGATCGCCGTCAGGGGGAGGCGCTAGCCTCATTAGTAAATACTCATGGCAAGGATGATGGGCACCATGAGGATTTTGCCGCGCCGGATATTCTGCGACCGAAAAGAACCTTAAATCCAAACTTTATCTTGGAGCCTTTTACTCTCATAGTGATCAATATTCCATCAACAGGCAAATCCAGTTTCCAGAAGCTTACCCCTGGGCTTTTGAATAACTCAGAAAGTGATTATGATAGAATTTTTATTGTATTTTATTAGAATTTTATTTTGCTTCGGTATATAGGATACTGATGCTGTGTAGATAGTTTTAGCGTCTTCAAATTTCATTTCCTTGATGGCGATCAATGTTTCTCTATTCGAAAGCCGACCAATAAAAACTCAAAATTCGGATGATATTCTAAATAAACTTTGTAAATATGAATCCTGAGTGTCCAATATTTTGACTTATTTAATACACTGATATGCTTCTACGAACTTCATATTTCGTATTGCTTAACTGCACTTGAAATCCTACCTCCACATTCATTCTAAGCCTCTGATAGTCACAAGCACTTGGGAGTTGGTGGATGGACCAACGCACGGCTCGGCCAAGGAGGTTTAATAGAGAGGAAGGAGCCGTGAGTATCGTCCGTGAAGCTCAAGTTTCCGGTGTGGCTGCTGCCAGCCGCCGTATAAGCCAATCGCATATAAGTACATCAGTTTGTTTGTTTCTCCAAAGTCACTTTTACCAATAAATTAATATGTGTTCCAAAGAGGTTGTAATGGGAAGAGTACACCCTCTCTATTTACCCTACGGGAGCGTTTCAAGTAAGCATTTCCCTTAAACTGGCTGAGAGGCGTTTCCAATCGGGGAGCGGCATTGCCTCACGGAGCCCGTATTTTCTTGTAAATATATTGAAGAACTGTCTATCTGTGCCGTCCTTATGTATTTACCACGGCCTTCGGCCTACTGAGAGAATTTCAGCCATGTTTAGAGGTGCAAACGCCGGTCCCGTCACGTGACTCAGCCATATGATATGAGCACTCACCGAAAGAGAACTGAGGCTCGCTCTTCCCACTACAACCTCCATGGTGTGTTCGTTCGATCGTTACAGTCGCCGGGTGCCAGAGGCGCTCGCATTGTTGGCCGATCTGGTTTCTCCCCGTAGGCAGGTACTCATACAATAACACTTTTACAATACACCACGTCACTCCCACGCCGGAAAGGCTGAAACGCAAGCTGGCGGCAGGGCTCTTGAATCTCTATTAATGCTCCTTGGACTTGACGATTCCGTTGTACGCTAGGGGGAGGTCGCCGAAAGGGTAAATTTCTGCCCAGAGAGGGGGGCGTGGGGGAAAGCGCTCGACGCAACAGAGTTGCACGGTGTAGACGGGCCTGTAGTATCGCGTCTGGATAGATCTTCTGTAAGTCGCCTCAATGGATCATTGGCAAGTATTTTGCGTACAGTTGTATTTTATGTCAGTATAGATACGTGTGGGCCGTTCCATCGTGTCCGTCATCTCTTACATTTATTTGGACTTTGTATTCTTTGCGTTCGTCCGTAAGTCTGGAGCGAATTGTTGGCAGCCATTGAAGCTGCGGCGCTTTATTGGTGTTTTGTGGTGCCGTGGTGAGCTTGTTTATGTCTGCAATAGTAGGCTACTGGCGAGCTTGTTTATGTCTGTAATAGTAGGCTACTGGCGAGCTTGTTTATGTCTACAATAGTAGGCTACTGGCGAGCTTGTTTATGTCTGCAATAGTAGGCTACTGGCGAGCTTGTTTATGTCTGCAATAGTAGGCTACTGGCGAGCTTGTTTATGTCTGCAATAGT
>LQNS02278184.1:5494515-5522940 GCA_001587735.2 Parhyale hawaiensis | reverse complement strand
CCCCCCCAAAAAAAAAAAGGTGTCCAAGGTGACTGTGTCAACTACACAGTCATTTTACTTATTTATCTAGAATTCTAGATACTGGGTCGAACATGTCACTAGCGCACCAGATGAAATTAACGGCCCAGGCTTCCCTGCGCCAGAGCAGTAGAAAAGGGCGCCAGTTTTTTTTTTCCTAGCTTTGCCCAATGATTGTCTAACTTTAGATTGGAATTCCGATAGATGACACATTTCCAAAAGAAAACAATTTGATTATTTTGTTAACAAGTGTTTTTTTTAAGACAATAGACCAAAGGTAAACCCCTGTAGCATGAATTAAATTACCTTCTTGTAAGGAATATCGGTGGTTGAAGTGTTGTGCGCGCGGTATTTTCGATTTGGAGCCAAAATTAAATCCTCGGGGCTTGACAATTGTGTGAATCCCCAGACAGGAGCTTTGGATTTGTTTCTATGAACCGTGTTGCAAGTGTTAAAAGCAACCCGATTACGTTGAGCCTCCTGAAATCTCCATTTTGCAGAGCAAGACTCACTTACCAGAAGTCTCAAGAGTAACCGAGTAAGGGCTTATGAATCCTAATAATCGATTTACTGGTACGAAGCCAGCGCCCCTGTCTGAAGTTTCAGCTAAGTCAAGGCTTGAAAGCTCAACTTTGGAGCCTATTGAAGGTGCCAGTAGACGCTTTAGCGAGCATCAAAGATGAACCATGGCCCGACTCATCTGCCCAGCGACCCTCAGGTAGAACATGTCATGCACTTTGGTTCAAAGAAAACACCTCAGAAGCTACACGTAGTACTGGATATCTTATACTTCTGCTGCATTAACTGGTGAAGGACTTCGAGAGCACAGAACCCATCCAAGCAACACCAGGGTGATAAAAAATTTCATTTCTATCAAAATCCGAAATATCGTTGTGTTCTTCACGAACAGTAGCTCCTTTAAAGTTCAAGAAAATTGGGGTTTGTCTTAAAAATTACTTTCTCTACTTTTAACCGCTGCCGCACTAAATATGTTTGATTGGCAATAAAACTGTGCCACGTACAACGACTTTCCTGACGGCATTGACGTTTTAGCTACTCAAAAAGGGCACAAAAAACTATAAATTATTTATGACCCAAGTTAAAGTATTAAAGATTAGGTATTAGGTATTATAAGAAGATTTAAGCCTCCCAAAATAAGTACTAAGCTCTTCTAAGAGAGGAAAAGGAAGAGACATATAGTATGTCGACAGAAAAACGGGGAACCCATGCACGAAGGTGTTCCCACACAGGATCAACGCGCATGGGAACAGTAAGTCGGGAAAGAAGAGGAAGAACAGACAACAGTAAGATCAGTAGGAGTATGAAAGTGGAAGGAAGCAAAGTGGGCACGAAAGACAGACGTCCCGAAGGTCTAGCTAATGGCTAAGGTAACCTACTCAAACCTCCTGGGGGCCCTACTCCCCATAACATAGGATGGGCGAACCTAACTAACCTAACCCTATGGCCTATGGCCCATCCTATGCCCCCGGAGGGGGATAAATAGGTTTCACTTAATTTTGCGATTAACTAATAATTAACTTTATAAGTATTATTGATATTAACGAATAATTAAAGTAGAATTATATATGAAATATTTGATAATAATTTCGTGCTTATTTAGTGACTAATTATGTAATCAATTGATTAAATACTAAGCAAAATAATTCATGTATGTATTTATGGGAATACTAGGTACTCATTCCAAAAATTAGACATATGCCATCGGTAATTGCTTCAATTCATACAAGATTTAGGCGTAATCTTTGCCTGGAGAGCCACCTCAAAATTGCAGATTTAAAACCTTTTTGACAGGAAGGTAAACAGTGAAACAAATAGACAGACAAATAAATTTTCATCAAAATTATATATTATCTTAAAAATTTTGTTGAGTTCAAGAATATTTTTCATGACTTTGGAGTTATGTCACAGACCGACAAACAAATGACAGACGACCGTAGACAAAACGCAACCTCCTTTGCGCAGCTGAATATATATTTATATGAATAGTGAATATTGAGCCTCAACGCTTCAATCTGGGGAAAATGGTAACTCACGAATAAATTAATAGGAAATTAAAAAAAAAATGATAACGCTTGAAGAAAACAGCAATGTATAAAGGGAATATTGAAGCACGAACAAAATGGTAAGGAGTGAATAACAATGGTAACGCATGAAGAAAATTTTCATCCGTAAAGGCCAATGGTAACGCATGAAGAAAATGGTCATCCGTAAAGGCCAATGGCAACGCATGAAGAAAATGGTCATCCGTAAAGGCCAATAGTAACGCATGAAGAAAATGGTCATCCGTAAAGGCCAATGTTAACGCATGAAGAAAATGGTCATCCGTAAAGGCAAATGGTAACGCATGAAAAAATGCTAACGCAGGAAGGAAAATGTCAGCACATGACAGAAAATGCAACATACTAATTAGATATCAACATGTTAACTAATATTATCAATCAATTAAATGAAATCCAAGCGGCCGGCCGGGGGCTGTCAGTGAAATGCCGTTGTAATAAGAAACACAATGTCCCCAGAAAAGAAACAGTAAGTGAACAAAGAGAAAACTGTGACCTCTTCCCTGTATGGGTCAACATTGAGCAATAGGGCATGACCCGCCGAGAGTGCGTCCGTGCGTGCTTTAGTGTGCACAGAAGCAGTGTGGTGTGCAATGTAAACAAAGGCCTTATATGGAGGGAGCCGCACGGTTCCCATGGTGACTGGTAGCCAGGATACGGAGCTTTGTGAGAAAAGACGAGCAGTAGAAGCTTTTCAATTTGTGCGAACGAGAATTTGGAACGATTGGTTGAAATAAATATATGTTCATTAAAAATAATGGGAGCTCAATCGCTTGGGGCCGTTCTCTGCCCCCTCCCCCATAGTAAAAAACTAGAAATAGGAGAGAATAGGTAAAAACAAAACATAACTTGGTATGAGAGCGAACGATTTGGAAGATTCTGCTTCTGTACTGTCAAGTCTGGCAGCCTTGATAACACGGGGTGTCTACGTGCAACTTTCGTATGGGCTGTCAGTACAGAGAAAACTCAACTCATCCGCTTGAGTTGCAGTCCCTACAACCTGCTGTGTTCAATTATCGCACTAGAAATATGAATCTTTACAAAATTGGACTCACTCAGCAAAAGAAAAGACGATTGAAAGATCAAAATATGACCAATCCTACGACCTTTAGCCAATGACCCATCCCAGATCGGACGATCCATCCTGTGTCCAATGACTCTTCCAATAACTTATGATCCAACCTATGACCCCCCTTGCATGCTAGTGACCTGTCCCGAGCCCTCTACAACTAAGATACCCTAATGGGGAAGTCTTGTAGTAACGCGGCCAGGAACCGCTCGACTGTAACAGAAAGCTACCTATCTCTTAATGTCCATTCAACCTTTGCACAGTTCGTTCTACTCGCCACGCCCTTTGTTCAAGGAACTAATTAAACAATTGGCGATCTTTCCTGCGTCGCCGCCATTGTTATGCAATGCGTTCAGCAGCTGACGCTGTGACCCCTCGACACTTCGTTTTCTTTGCTGTGAGTAGAAAACAACTAAAGGGGAGACAACTTTATTAACCTCTCCCGGAATTGTGCAATTTGGTCTGAAGTAAGATAGTAAATGGTACCTTATTTTTATGAGTCTTTTGTGTGTATTTATCCTAGAAATGAATTGATTCACTGGAAAACTAATTTTCGAAATGTTTTTTTTTTTTTATTTTAGCCGATAACTTACCCTTTGAAGTGACGGCATGACGCAGAGGTCCCCTGTTCAAGTCGCAGCGTGACTTTGTAATTATTTTCATTGCGGTTGACCTCTCATTTTAGAAGTACAAAACCTCATCACAAGTTCTGCACTGGGGATGTGCAGAGGTAAGTCGATCAGGAGGAGGAGAGAAACCGAAAGTAATGAATTGGGCAGATGAAGTATAAGCTTTTTCTGTCGCAGCTGAGTTTCGTAGATGACTCCGACTTCAAATACCTGTACGTGCAGAAAAATAACCTATGGCATTTCTTACCGGAGTGTTGGATTAAGGTCGGGTGATGCCAAGGGCCAAAGGCCAAAAACAAAAGAAAAGAAAAACACACTCCTTGATTGTATATCCCCAAAAAACTCGAGTTTAATGCTTACTTTGTTTAAATAAATACGGGAAAATATTTTTTTGGGAAATGAAGAGCAGGCCATGCAATGTATTAGTGCTGAGGGCTCGTCGATTTCGGATCTCGAACTACCAAACACCTATCACCGAGCTTCTATTAACTTTGAAACGCTTCACGCAATCGCGGCGTTTCCTTGCTTCTCCTTTAGCTAACACTGTAATTTCACGATCCTAAATGTTTACTCTAAACACTCCTTTTCCTCGCCCTGCGGGAACGCTAATTTTCCGATCGCGGAAAAGCGGTAGCTAAGCACCTGTTTTAGGTTTGTGTTTCCAGCGCTGGATGACGTATATACCTTATCAGTTATCTGATATAAATATGACTTGTGTCCGTCCGTCCGTCCTTCCGTCCGTCCGTCCGAGCCAACAGTTTGTTACTAAGCCTCAGCCCAGCACGACTGCTCGTCAAAACCGCTACAGAACCCGCCCTGACTCTCGGTAGACACCCAACTTGTTCGCAATACAGCCACGCTTCGGTGTGTTTCTCCTAATATTATTCGCCACTAATCCGACGCCCCTGAGTTGTTTCGTCATACAGCGAAAGAGCAAGAGAAGAAAAAAAAGAAGAAGAAGAGGAAGATAACCAAGGCCGTCAGTAGCAGCAGTAGGATAAAAGAAAAAAAGATAAGCAGAGGACACTAAGACTTAAAACACACAAATGTCAGGCCTGTATTTCGCAAATACTTTCAGCACTCGAAAATAAATGCAGTCTCCGTCTTTCTTAAGCACCTTAACCAATACTTGTTATTTTAACCAAGAAAAGAAAAGGCTAAACATGGGAAAGGACGTCGGGAGCCCGGCAGACGTATAAGGCCGCAGGATGACTGAGGCACATTTAAAAAGTCACTTTCGCCTGGAAATCCTCGCCATGGCGGGATAGAATTACGCGGCGTGACGAAGCGTTTCGTCTTCTGCCTTGGACGGGCGATAGGTAGAGTGACGTAAGTGTCAGGCAGTTACAAATACATTTAGTATGCGGGGGGCACAATACCGATTCTCGAATAGACAAGTGATAGGTAGAGTGACGTAAGTGTCAGGCGGCCACAAATGCATTTAGCATGTGTTGGGCACGATACCGGCACTCGTATAGACAAGTGATAGGTAGAGTGACGTAAGTGCCAAACAATTACATATGCATTTAGTATCCGGAGAGTCCAACGATGTTATGTATCACTGATAGGTACAGTCACGTTAGTGTCAGGAGGTTACAAATGCAGTTAACATGGGGAGTCTAGGAAGCTCTTATGGGCCTAGGATTCCTAGAGGATGTAGGTGTCAGAAGGTTACCAATGCATTTGATGGGTGGAGGATCGAAAGTTGTTTTGCAAGAGTGATAAGTAAAGTAATGTAGGTGCCAGGAAGTAACAAACGTATTTCTAATGCGGAAGTTCGAGATTCTTTTTAACAATAGGTAAACTATTGTATCTAGGGCGGAAAAAATTATTGAGAGAAGTTAGAAAGTCACCTTGGGTGTCAATGGGTGATTGACTGATTGATCAAGTGCGGTAAGAGGTTAGATTAGATAGGCGGCAGTAGACGAACCAAATGGCCCATTCCCAAAAGGTTGACAGTTATCAAGTTATCTGTGACTGAAAATTCTGTTGAATGAATGTATTAGGGAAAGTGATCTAAGAGTCAGGTGTGTAGAAAGGCATTTTAATAGCAGAAATTGAATGATGACGACGACACGGGAAATGCATACTATATTAAAGTAGTGCATTAGAAGTCTTTATATGTGTGGAATCGATCACGCACTCTGGGAGGCCGATAGCTAAAGTGATGTAACTACATATAGCTCAAATATTTACCTCAACTCAAGGAGCTTCAATGGGAGGAGTACACGCAAGCCTTCCCTGGGCGAGTAAACACATGGCTTTGTCACGTGACTCAAGCTGGCGTTTGGAGATCTTAAACTGGCTGAAGTGGCAGTGGTCAGCACATATAGTTAAGGAAGATACAGACAGGCAGTTCCTCAATCTTTTGGCAAAGACAATCGTGTCTGACGATTTATATCCCAGCGCTCACCCTGTTATTTTCATCATCAGATGGTATACAGGATACAAGTTTTCTTTACATACTTCCATCCGCTCGGAATTTCGTCGATGCTTAATGACTATAAAAATTTGAGCTCAAGACTCCTTTCTATATATGCTGTGTGAGGCAATGCCGCTCTCCGATTGGATAAGCCACTCAGCCAGTTTACGGGAAAAGTTTACTCGCAACATTCCCGTAGGATAAATAGATAGGGTGCACTCCTCTCTATTAGAACCTCCTTGCCTCAACTCCATGAGGAAGTTTCTAGAACAGTGAAGAGTAACAATTGGTAAAGTGTGATACGTAAAAATATGTAGCCTAGTATCTATGTAGTAATTCTGCTTATTCCGCCCTACGTTCCTTCCTTCACTTCTTAGTACGACCGTTGCGCTTTCAGCATGAGATAAAGGGAATATAAGGGTATCCTTGATACGGTCTCGGAAGGGAACAGCAGGTGTCATTTCAAATTTAAGCTGTTGCTGCTGCTGCTGCTGTTCGCAAGTTGTAGGTAGAAAATTTGTTGCCTGACTTGGAAGATTTGCTGCCTGACTTGGAAGATTTGCTGCCTGACTTGGAAGATTTGCTGCCTGGCTTGGAAGATTTGCTTCCTGACTTGGAAGATTTGCTGCCTGACTTGGAAGATTTGTTGCCTGACTTGGAAGATTTGCTGCCTGACTTGGAAGATTTGCTTCCTGACTTGGAAGATTTGCTGCCTGACTTGGAAGATTTGTTGCCTGACTTGGAAGATTTGTTGCCTGACTTGGAAGATTTTTTACCTGACTTGAAAGATTTCTTGCCTGACTTGGAAGATTTCTTGCTTGACTTGGAAGATTTGTTACCTGACTTAGAAGATTTGTTGCCTGACTTGGAAGATTTGTTGCCTGACTTGGAAGATTTGTTGCCTGACTTGGAAGATTTGTTGCCTGACTTAGAAGATTTGTTACCTGACTAAGAACATATATTTTTTACGCTTCGTAACCATAACACGGGCCTGAGATATCATTGACGAGCAACGTGTGTGTTCTCTCGAATTTTCTTACAGTCCAGCTAGTAGTATTTGGTGACTAGGGTTGTTTGTGACTTTGCAAAATATGCGCGTATATTCTGAACAATTATATGACTGAATTTTAATTTCTTTCATAAAATATGATTCCTATGCATACACTTCACTAGTATAAACTATGAAAATCAAAGTTCAGTCATGCAGAATATGCGTGCATGTTTTGCAAAGTCACAACCCTACTGAAGACAATACCACAGACAAAAGGACACAGGCGAGAGAGAAAATTTACGACACCGATGACGTCATATCCAATCGCTTACTTATTTGTTTAGTTCACATGCTCGTAGCCAGGATACTAGCGTCGTGCAGACATCTCCAGCTGCCCCAAACTTCTTTGACTGTGTGTTTCTGTCTGCCAATGCCGACCGATGGTAACACTATCTTTAAGTATTGCTGAGTCTCTATTAGAAATACTATCTATAAGTATTGTATAGTACACAATAGTAATGCTATCTATAAGTATTGGATAAGCTCTAAAAGCGATACTAACGTTTTATAGCATAATAACTAGAAGTAAAACTGTCTATAAGAAGAGAACTCTATCTAATAATGCGGAAGGCTGGTGGCAAAAGAATAGCGTCTACCCTGTTACTCAATTTGTTAGGCCAATTAACCTTTTGTTACATTAAGTGATAATAGCAAAAGTGCGGTAATTACCCAGGAAATGCAGCGTGTTTACTTTAGAGGAAAATCTGCCAAGGGAAACTGCCTTTCGCCCCCGCAGCTTTGCTGAGGACTTAGCCTTCACTCGAGAGAAAAGAGGATTTCGGGCCAGCAAATACTGAGCGGAGAGTGTTGGTCCGTGTTCCTTATGCCGAGAACACACTAGGCAAGCGCACGCTTAATTTATGAGAGGATGGTCGACTCGCACTGCGTTCATGCAACCGTATCTATGCTACCAACTGTAGTGGTGTATCAAGAAGACGTGTGATGGCTCGAAGTGATGAATCCAACGCTCCTGCCTTATGTTACTGACAAATCAAGCCTCGGTGCCTCTATTTCATTCGCCAATCGAATGGCACTTAAGAAAACCATTTTCTGATAGCAGTCAGAGCTTTGGATTCTGGTCGCTTATTGGTTAAAAATAAACCCTATTCGTATAAGGATGGGTTCTTTTGCTACAAAGTTCCTTTACAGCTCTTTCACGATGTAAACTTTTAAGTGTGTCTGTGTATCTGTCCTTCCGCACTTGGGTCCTCAAAAGTAGGAGTGACCCGGAAAATGTGTTTTTTCAAATATGACATTGGCAGCCCTGGCAGTGGCATTTATAGCGCCTTAGTACTCCTCTCTTTTGGTCACTGTATATTCTATGGGTAGGGAGGCTTAAACTAGGAGACTACTACCACTATTACTAGCGCCTCAGTAGTGGGGTGACCGCTGGCAAGTAAGGAGTTTGTGGAGCATTGCTGCTGCGATTATCCTCTTGGAGTACACTGAAAGAGCACGTGAGGGAAGGCAAGCAATTAAATATATTATTGTGTATGAGACATGTACATATCTGACGCAGGTGGGTATTGGGCAGGGGGATCCAGGCTTACCTCAGCTTAAATTACCCTGTTGTATTTCTACGTAGGAAATACACCCGTGTGGCGAGGAAACCCTTCCTCTGAAGGCGTCCCTCGATTACCGCTAGCAAAAATTGTACTGCAGAGGCCGAAGTGCAGCTGTAAACCAAAATAATTTAGCTTAGTGGCTCAATATGATGAACGCTGTAATATTTTGGCTACGCTGAAGAGGAGAAAGTATGTGTCGCTGACACTCTTTTTGTGTATTGTTTTTGCAAACGTTTCTGAACACCAAAACGCGCGCTCTAATAGAGACCCATTAGTTTTAATTATTAATCTATTCATTCATTCATCAATTTTGTGTCCTCTAAAGCAATAAGTATGGCATTGAATCTCACTAAGTTTGATATTCTAACTTACTCAACTCGCAAGAGCGCAACTCCAGTTGATATAACAATACAAGAACATCAGTTTCGTCTTTGCTTTTACCTGACCCAGGGAGTGGAGCGTATCTTGGCTACACGCCGGAGACACGCGGGCTGTAGTCGCTCCGCGTTTCTTTGTAGCGTTTGTATATAAAAAATCCCAGGTATTAACAAAATAATAATTTGCAATGTGTTAATCCCTACACCTATTTAAATCTGCATTTGGAGTCTTTCCGTCACGGTCTGACGAAACCACAAGCAACAACATTAGATTAGGCTGCTGATGATGGCAGAACTCGACTCTTGGACGCAGAGTATGGAATTTCGGGTGAGCTTACCAGGCAGGCGAGTTCTTGTGGTGGTCGACTTGTTTTTTTATTCAGTGTTCGGCGTTAAGACGCTTTTTGTCGAGACAGTGACCCTAGCCAGAAATAGAGATGGTGGGGAGGGTGACAGTTGTCGCACGAGAGCCTTCCGTCTCTGACGCCATTACTCTGGCAAACATCGTCGACTGCAGCCGTGCACTTATCTGGGTCCTGTACACATATATCCGTAGCACGAGCTAGTGTATGTACATTCCTCAGTTGGAACGTGCAGTCAGGATGCCCTCACCTTCGTGCTTCACGTGCTCGGAACAAAAGTTTGTGTGACGTAACCACAGCTTAACGTGTTCCAACATCGCCTTAAAATACCGTCTTTGCGAGAGTAAACTCGCGCGAATTTGAGAGATATTCTAAACTTGGCAATTGATGCGGGATGTAGTGGGAACACTGCAGTGGTGACTCAGATTATGAGCTTTTTTGGGACAGGGTAATGCGGCAGCTGGCTCGCAGAACTATGTCCGCGGCAACGGAACCGGAAGGGTATCGAGAAACATGCAGATGTTTCGGCTTTCGTGTGCATCGGGCTTTACCTAATAAAGAGCCCCTAAGCTGGGGTGAAGCCACGAGGGTCGGGGGGAGGGGGCGGCAAGAAGCTCGAGGAAAAGGGGGCGGCGCTCCGCACCTACATCTACACTTGGGCACAATGCAGCCATTGGTGGGCAGACTTTGGCTAATTTAGGACCATTGAGGTGCGGCCCCCAGGGTGCGGGCAGGCGAGCACCACAAGGGTCTCCGCTCCCCCCCCCCCTCCGCTGGCTGATCACACAATATTTGTCCAGATGATCTTGCTTAATGTTCCTCAATAGAAAGGGAAAGGCGGCGCTGCTCCAATGACTTGAGAAATTTCACGCGCTTCTTAAGTATGAACCTCGGCGACATCTTGCGGGGGAGCGCCGGGTTTTTTTACATTCTGCGGGGTGACGGCTAACATTTTACGGAAGCCTAAGGGACGTCCTGTAGGATATGCCATGCTTGTTTACACTCTGTAGGGTTACGGCTGACATTTTACGGAAGCCTTAGGGACGTCCTGTAGGATATGCCATGCTTGTTTACACTCTGTAGGGTTACGGCTGACATTTTACGGAAGCCTTAGGGACGTCCTGTAGGATATGCCATGCTTGTTTACTCTCTGTAGGGTTACGGCTGACATTTTACGGAAGCCTAAGGGACGTCCTGTAGGATATGCCATGCTTGTTTACGCTCTGTAGGGTGACGGCTGACATTTTACGGAAGCCTAAGGGACGTCCTGTAGGATATGCCATGCTTTTTTACACTCTGTAGGGTTACGGCTGACATTTTACGGAAGCCTAAGGGACGTCCTGTAGGATATGCCATGCTTGTTTACGCTCTGTAGGGTTACGGCTGACATTTTACGGAAGCCTAAGGGACGTCCTGTAGGATATGCCATGCTTGTTTACGCTCTGTAGGGTGACTCCTAATATTTTATGGAAGCCTTGGAAACGTGCTACAGGATACCACGTTTGTTTACATTTTACTTCGTCTAGAAGTAAATGACTAGTATGTTTACAACCTGAGAGGCGAGGGTTAACATGTTATAGAAGCCTTAGAGATGCCAAGTAAGAAATATTTACAATAGTTTGTTTACTTCAGTAAAGTAAGGACCGACATTTCTTGAGCGTTTGTGACATTTAGTTCAGAATGCCATGTTTGTTTACATCGAGAGAATACGGTTACGGAAGCCTTAGGGACGCTTGTTTACTTGCAGATATAGGATGACGGCCAGGGGTCTGCGAAACTTTGAGTGAAGTGGACTAGAGTGTAGCTACCTAATTTGTCTTCCTTCAGTAGACTATCGTTAACATTTTAAGGAGGCTCTGGCATGTCCATCCAACAGCGAACGCCAAGTTTCCTTATGTTCTACTTGGTTGGCACATCAGTAAAGTACATAGACGTCATAACCAGTAGCTATAAATCCTACAATTGGCGAAAACACATTACACAACAATCCAAAACAGAAGTTAGAAGCGCAGAATGCATTCTGCGCTTCTAACTTCTGTTTTGGATTGTTGTGTAATGGGTTTTCGCCAGTTGTAGGATTTATAGCTACTGGTTATGAAGTCTACCATACTGATGTGCCAACTTTAACGGGCCCTTTGGAAGAACGTTCTACTTGGGGACGGTAAAGTCTTAGCGACGTTCCGTAAGAAATGGCTTTGTTTACAGTCTCCACACGACTGGCATTGACTGACTTAATTTCGGTCTGCTGCGAGACTAAAGGTGTCATAGTTTGATGGGGTGAATCCGAGCACACAAAGTTTGATTTGTTTGGAACGTCAGACAGAGGTGTTGGTTTCGTTACTCTAATATGATACAGGAGTAGAGAGCAAGCAGATTACGCATGAGGTTTCAGGATTGCGTTTTTGGAAGTCTCAGGGGAATTCATTAGAGGGTTAACGCCTGAATCTCGGCCCAGTGGGTCGAAGCCAGCTTACCCGTGTGAAGTTCAGGACAGGTCGACCCGAGCGGGTTTAATTGGTGGTCTTCTTCACGGAGGATTAATAGAAGGAGGGAATACGGCCACGTTTCGTCATACTGGCAACGAAATTCACCAGTCACCCACTCGCAGCCATTACTTCCCACCAACCACAGGCTCCCAGCCATCCCATTCCACCAATCCCAGGATCCCAGCAATCCCATCCCTCCAATCACAGGCTCCCATCCAATCGTGTATCCAATCAGCGCTTCAGCCCTTCCAGAAATTTCAGCTTCCGTTCTTTGAAGCCGTTGCTCCCTCCTTCTATTCAAGCTCCTTGAACTTTCTTCACTCAATTTTTGCAGATTTTACGATCAGAACTCCTGGGTCTCGTTCTGTTATTGCTTCAATGATACACTTCGGCTGTCAACCGGTCAAATCTCGAGACCTCTTAAGCTACCGTACAAAAAAGGGCGCAGGTCATGGCGCAATACTTGCGGCCTGAACGCTGCAGAAAGCTCGAGAAAAACGGAAGCCCAGGGTGTGAAGATTCCCTAAATAAAGCCAAGTCCAGCCACCGGTATCCAGGATACCTCCACCTCAAGTGTCGCCTCCGCAATGCATGCCCAATGTGAAGTGGCTCGCCGGAGATACGAAAAAAGAGAGAAGAAGATAAACAAATGAAATATCGAGCACTCTGAAAGTGAATACCTACCTCCGCCAAAAATTAACAAAGCAACAATAACGGAGATTGCAAATTGGTTATGAAACTCTAATTACCCCTTCATCTGCACCGAAATATGGCATTTGTGCCTTTAAAGTAATAAAAGGTTCTGCAATTTTATTGAAGATTCGTCATTAAGTTCATGAATTACGTTCTGACAAACGTTTTGACAAACATTAGACAAATACACCAACGAACAAACCGATCATCAACAAAATTTGATCACATATATCTTTTTCCTTTCCTAATAATTCCTATAAATTTAATAAAGTTGTGATAAAAATTTTGTGATTTATTTTGCCAACAAATATAAAATCATCCACAGAGACAAACTAGCGAACGAGAAATAGATTGTCACAAAAATTTGGTTATTTGCTTTTCCTAGTATATCTAGTAACTCATGTGAATTTCATAAAAATCCGTCCATAAGTTTTTGAGTTATGTGACTAAGAAAAAGAGGCAGGTGAACAAACAAACGGATGAACGAGTTTTCACCAAAACGTAATTTTCTGTTCAACCTAACATACCTAACAATCCCTCTAAATTTCATAAAGATCTCTCTATAACTTTTTGAGCCATCAATAACTCTCCTGCACGAAAGCACAGTTATTCAGTGATATTTCAGGCCCGTAGCACTTAAATTTTCCCTTGTCTTATACTGAAGGAACCTGTGGAAATTCTAGAGAACGAAAGCATTATTCCTCAATTATGATGCCCTTGGACCCGTATCCTGTATACGGAGGGTGAAAATGTTCCAAGTCAGGCAGTGAATCTTCTACCTAAGACCTGCGAGCAGTAGCAGCTTAGATTCTAACTTTACTCCTTTTTCTGTCGCTTCCTTCCCAAGCCGTATCATGGATACCTCAAGAAAACCCAAACTTCTCCCTAACTAATACTGATGAAAGCTTCACGGTCATGCTAATTGTGTAACTAATTAATGAAGTGACAGCGATATCCTTATACAAGGAAACGCTTCATGTATTTATTTATTTATTTCATGTCCGCTCTGAAGGAAATAGATAGGCGGAAAATAAGCCAGGTTGCATTTTGTAAATCGATGACCAGGTTGCAGAAGATGGCATCGGCTGATCCTTATCCCTTTATCTGAAGACACTTTTTGCTTGAAACACTTCTTGAAAATCGGAACACTATGTATGTAGCTTCTGGAATCCGATTTTTTATAACTTTTTTCTCTCAGGTCACGACGTATAAATTTGGTGGATAGTCAATGAAGCGCTCTGGAGGAGATGATTTTTCACGGGCAGTAGACAACTATTTCTTCTAGCTTACTGTCTTTCATTTCTTCTTCTACAGCAGTATTATTCCCGTTCAAAGGGGGTCTCTGAAGCAGATCTTGCTATTTCATATATTTCTGTCCATTACCGTATGCTCCTTCAGCTCCATACCACGCATATCATCCCTTACACTGTCGTTCTCTGAACATGAGAATTTTGTTTCATAGCCCAAAATTTCAGTGAAGCAGTGAAGCCGCAAAACCGTATCTTGCTACGGAGCGTTGACATGCATGCAAGCTGGCTAGAGCTACAAGCAAGTTTATTGCAGTGACTTACTCAAAATTTATTTCTGCTTCTCACTTTTGAAGACGCCTAATCAAGAAGGAAGATGGGGAACGTATAAGCAGTGCGCGACTACTACAGTCTCAAGATCGAAGACGAGCTACGAATGTATGGAGAGAGATGAATCGTCTATGTGATACAGTCAAGAAAGACTTGAAGCAGAAAGGTCACAGAAGTGAATGAGAGCTGCAGATAAGCGTGAGCGGGAAAATGAGGAAACGACAAGTCAGAGAGAAAAAAAAGCCCTAAGGTTGAAAGCACGACAAAGGATCAATGAAGAAATGAAGCATGTCAGAGAAGAGAAGATGCCGCAACAGCCTATATTAATAAAAACTGTACATTATTGCGTGAATTTTTTCACGCGCGGGTCGGCTATTAATTATATAGAAACCTAACTAGAAAAGCACCCTGAGAGCCCATGCCTCCGCCAAGAATGGCAGTGCAATGTTAACAAATAATTCAAACGGATCCTGTAACAAGTAATTCCTTTTTATCATCACCTAAATATGGCCCGGAGTCCGCCTTGATGTTACAAACAGTTCCTTTACTGTTCTAGAAGTTTCGCCGGTAGCTTTTTCGGTTATGATCTGACAAACAATAAGACAAACATCTGGTAAAAAACAAACGTGCTCAGCGATCATCACCACTATTTCATCATTTGTGCCTTTCAGCAGTTTTAGCAATTCCTGTAAATTTCATGAACATCTTGAGTTATGTTCGGACAAACATAAAGATGAACACAGATAGACAGACAGACAAACGAAAAAATTTGATCACACGCTCTTCGAAACATCTTGATGAATTCCTGAAAATTACAAAATGATCCGTTCATAACTTTTTGAGTACTATTATCAAGAAAAAAAAAAGAGCCAGACAAGCAAACAAATAGTTGAACGGATCTTTACCAAAAGTTAGTCAACTGCTCCTCCTAACATATGTACTTAACATTCCCTGTTAGTTATTTAAAAAGATCCGCCCATGACTTTCTGAGTTATCTTGGTGACAGACAGAGAGAAACAGCCAAAAATAAAAAAAACCTCCAGCAATAACATACTTTCCTAGTCGAAATAATAAATGTAAATACATATTAAGAGAATAAACTAAGGAAGCCATAAGGTCTAGTTTACAGGAGGTCTAAATTTCAGTACCCTAGCAATTGCATTTCCATATGAGAAAATTGTAAAGAAGGCTTACATGTTGACTACCTGCTTGTTCACAACTGGAACCCTTGTGCAGACTAGTGATGTCATTTTTTGGACAGCCGCAGATGCGGATCTTTAAGCGTTCTTACATCCGCGGATGCGGATGAAATTGCGAATGTTACCATCTCGATATCCGCAGTTGTAGATGAAGATATTCAAAAGAGGTGCGGATGTTCAGTGGATGTTCCGTAGATGCGGACGCAGATGGGTATGCTCCGTGGATGCGGATGCAGATGCGGATGTTCCGTGGATGCAGATGCGGATATTCGCCCAAACACACACACTCTCCCCCCTCACGACGGCAGTTTATAGAACACTTGGGAAGAAAACTTAGATGGTGCTGTGTAGACAGGGACAGCGCTTGCACACATTTCAATCCAAATGAGAATTTGCAGTTTTCAGCATTATGGATGAGCTTAGCGTACAGTGATAAACCTGCGCATCCGCGCCTCCTTTGCTGCTTATCTTTAGCGGATTTTACAGTTCTGACATACGCGAATGCGATTGCGGATGTTACCATTTTAGCATTCGTGGATGCAGATGTTGATGTCAAAAAAGTTGCGGATGTTCCGCGGATGCGGATATTCGCCTAATCACTAGTACATAGATCAAAAGGATTATATGTGAACATGCATTTAAAGAAGAAGGCCAAATTCCTCTTGTTCGCAACATTGTTCACAACTACGGACGTGTTCAGAAGCACTTTCACAACTTCCAAGCACCCGCATGAAAGCTTGTTTACATTAGGTGCGACTCAGTTAGCATAAGGGGGCACTCAGCATCAATCATGCGTTAGCGCAGCATTATGTTGACTGTGAGGGGGGCACATTATGCATGCGTGTGACCCCCTTAGCTGCGTCCGAATTGCCCCCCATTATTTGGCCTTCCCAGAAAGACATGTGGGAAAGAATCAGGCTTCACTTTCTGCAAGACTTTAAAGGGCTTATTGAAGTCTCTCGAAGTCCAAAGTGTTGTTGACGCGGGAATTTTTTAGAGGCGGAACAGCGCTCAGGGAAAAATTTGAAAAGCAGCTGAAGAATATGGATGTACGAGGTGAATAAGTGATAGGTATTCTGTAGCGATGCGTATATACTTATGGTAAAAATCGAGTTGAATTTATAATATAGATATATTAAAAATTTTTTAAATGTTCTTTCAACTCAAAATGTTAAATTTTAACGAATCATGAACTTGTAAGTTTTAAGAGCTACTGCAACAAATATTCGAGATAAGTTGGAGGTATCGACAGGTCAAGATTGGTGAATTATGGGATTAGCCTGTATTATATGGAACATAAGAAAATTTCTCAGAAGAACAGCAATGATATCTCAGACTCGTATCTCACATACGAAGAGTGACAATGCGTTCCCAGCCAGACAGCAAATCTTCTACCTATGACTTGCGAGTAGTAGAAGCTTAAATTTAATCAGAGTCCTATTGTTCCCTCTCGGGACCGTATCAAGGATACCCTGAATTTCCTCCATCTCTTTGCTTGTTTCTCCCAACGTTTCTTTCTTCCTCACTTCCTTAGTTAGTACGACCGTTACGATCTCAGCATTAGAGAGGGAAAATTAAAGTATCCTTGATACGGTCTCCAGAGTCAGTTTAAATTCTTGCCTCTACTGCTCCTTGGTCATTGGTAGAAGACCGGCTGCCTCAGTCTCACTTGGAACATATTTTCACACTTTCTACGCATGATATGAGCCTAAGATATTGAAGAACAGGCTTTCGTTCTGCAGAGTTTCCACAGACTGCAGCTGGTTAGTAAGATAATGGCAACTGTAAGACTAGTATAGTAGGTACTGTTTTATTATTATTATTATTATTCGTTTGTTTATTTTTTTGTTGTATCTTGTCGTGATACCATGGAAACTGCATTTTTTAAAATACAACAGCTACTACAAAGCGTTCACTATTATCACATAATCTCTTTATTATTTTAGTCAAAATGCTGTTATACGCATTTAAAGTATTCGGAATGTTAACCTCTCAACACGTGACCAACTAGCTGCCTCTGGCGTCATCTTGTCGTCGAAACTAACCCCCTCGCTCCCTCCCCACACAGGCTGATGTCCCCGTAAGAATACTATAGCGCAGCGAACCCCAGCAGTGAAATTAATTACTGGCGTGAATAGGGTTAAAAAACGGAAAGTATATCCTGCTATCCAACGTTTGCCGGCTTCAAAACTCATAATGATGAGCTTACGCACTGACTTCAGCTCGCCATATTTGCTGCGCCGAAGCCACAATACACAACCGCACGCACAACTTGGTGAGACCATATGCATGTAACGTGTCGTCCCGAAAACATACCAAAAGTCAGTATCATAGATACGGGAACATTGGATAACGTACGAGCTCAGCATCCTTGCGTCATGTTGTGAGTGTAAATGCAAGTGTAACCTCGGCAATATGCTATCTAACTAACCGCCCTAAATCTCATCCGCAACTGCAGCGTCTCCATCACTAATGCCGGGAATACAGTTCCAGAATTCGAATACCTCTTACCTGATAGGATGCTTAACTCCCTACCGGCGCTGTACGCGTTCCGACGTGTTAGGTTGGGGGCAGTTGCCCATGGAGGAGGTTTTCTTTCAAAGCACCAGGAACCATTCGACACCCCGCTGGTCACGGACTGCAGCATCACCTCTGCACAAGATGGGCGGCGTGCGTAACGTCGCCTGGACCTCGTCCGAAGTATCATCAAAGGTAAGGTATGAGCAGTGGCGCTGACGGGGCTATCGCCGTCTCGACATTTTCTTGGTTAATCAAGATCTGTAATTCATAATCATCCTACTCCCACGCCCCCCTCAGGATATTATTTTTCTTCGAGCCCATCCCCCCCCCCCCTTAGTGTTAGTGTTTTTAAATAAATGTGGCTCTTAGGCACTCGTCAGAACTCTTTTGTCGAAAACACTACGGGAAAATCAGTCTTAACTGCGGAGTCTCTCCCCCCCCCCCCCTTGGAATCCAGGGGGCGTGTCCCCCAGGTTAAGAACCACTGATCTAGAGACCTCATGCAGCATTTTAGAAGGTTTTAATTGGGCTTAGTTGAAGTTGATAATACTAGCAACAAGCAAATATTTTCTGTGAGGGACTGAGGAGATACCGAAGTAAGGTCCAAAACTGTGCAGGGTGCTGCTCCCAATATTTACTCAGTCCGTTTTTGAACGAGTTGAAAGCACTAATCAACGCAATTAGCTTATAGGATTTGGCTCAGCCACATTTTTAACTACACTGTGTGATTCTAAATTTCAATACCATTTTATTTTCATCAAGTCCAAGTTTTCAAGGAATTACAAGCCTTTTTTTTTCACCATTACAATTTTTGCAAAGCGCCCACTGGCAACATTGAATTTGTAGTTTTACTTAATGCTATTCCTGCGAGACTAAACAGATCCAAAATCTGTCGCTAATAGTGAATTAGCAGCAGTTGTTAACCCTAATCACGCCGGCCCGTTATGTTACCACAGGGGTTCGTTGTCCTATTGTATCCCTGCGGGGGAAGTAAGCCTGCGTAGCGATGCACAAATACACATAAAGTTGACTTCACAGAAGCGGACAGAATTTTTATTATTTTTTTTTTTTTAGAGAACTATAATCATCGCGGAGATTGCTCTGCACACAGTGAAACCTATTTGCACGGGTAAAGCGGCAGAGTGCTGTCGTTGCACTCTAGAGATCAAGTGTTTGCTTCCCTGCCAGGTGGGTGAATTCTTCAAATACGTGGATTTCTGACCCTTACAGTCCACAGCGAGGACACCTGAACCGAAAACAGGGATAGTGGGGAGGTCGCAGTTGTCTCGTGGGCCTTCCGTCTTTGCTGCCAATGCTTCGTCAATTTGTCATCGACAGCAGCTCTGGGTCTTAGCGGGGATCTATATACAGCACGAACCAGTGCATGTAAATTTCCTAATTGGGGTGTGCGGTAAAGCGACTTTACCTTCAGCATCTAGGGAAAATACAGTATATACCTATCTTCCCACACCTACCAAGTAGGTCCTATGTACTGCTGATCGATTAAACTCCAGTATTAACTTTGCGACCTCAGCCAAAAGCAAACTATTGATGACGATGCAAGGAATGCGTTTATCTGCAAGACACACCAATTCGGAGCTACGGGGCAACGGTGGGGGACGATTAGTGAATTCTAGTGCACCAAAATGACCTAAAATTTATCAGCATTGATTTTATCATCTACCGATGTCCTGTGCTGATGTATGTGTGTACTGCCAATAATTGTATCCCTTGCGTCACTATAAACAATTTTTTTTGTTTAAGGTCGCTATGCTGATTAATGGAAATTGTATAGAAATTTGGCAGAAATGGCTCGATGAAGCACAGTGCTAGTTCTCTGTTCCAAACGCTATCTTTGGCTATGAGAACGAAGAAAAACAGTTCTTAGTTAAATAAACATATACACCTGTACTGCTCGTTTACTTTTTTGGGGAAGTCCAAGAAAATATCTCTGGTTCATTTATTTTACCATTTTAATTTTTTAGTTATTTAAATTAATTACTTAATTAATTTTATTAATCCAAGAACACCTCCCGCCCGTGGAGAAATAAAAGGTAATAAGTAAATTTGGTATACATAAGTACAGACTAAGCTATCTCTAGTCATTTATTTGGTACATTAATTTGAAATAAAGTTTCCGGTTTATTTATAAGTTAATATTTGTGAACTGCTAGAATGAGAAGGTCTGAAACAATATTGATCTAGTCTGTACGCCATTAGTAAGTATTGTGTTCTTTTTTTCACTAGGGTAACTCCAAACTCTACGTGTCCATAATTCGATAAACTATATTAAGATTTTAATAAAGTTGGAAGTTCCTGGACTATTTTTGAATATTCACCTATTGGCGAGAGCTTCTTACACTACAGGAACTCAAGATCATATAGCTTACGGTTCATTTCTTTAGTACCAAAGGCTTCTATCTTTGTACTATGTTAAGCACGAAAAACTATCTTCCAATAGTGCTTCCAGCCACCAAATGTTTTCGATTGTATCGTTGGGCAGCATCAAGAAAAAATTTGTTTCTTCGACCGTAGAGACCGCAGAATCTCATCCTTATTATTACTTCAACATATTTTCTCTTAACGTTTAGGTGTTAAGGTCCTGCTTAGGGTAACTCTAAGTGGCAGGGAAAATTGCATTAATGACTTCATCACTAGTCCACAGTTCATTAAACAATATATTAGATTTTGAGGCGCAGTCTTTTATAAATAATGACAATAACTGTATCAACTAGAGAAGCACTCCAAGAACACCGACATCCGCCAAGTAAAGCAATACTGACGAACATGATCAAACGGGTCCACAATGCACAATTTCTTTCGATTCGTCACCAAAATTTAGTCATCTATTTCTCAAAACATTCGTTACAGTTCCTGTAAACTTCATAAAGATCCGTTCATAACATTTTGAGCTACGTTCTTTAATCGCCGACCGACAAACGCTCATACGGACCCACCTCGGCACAAACATAACCTCTTCGGCAGAGGTAATAATATCAACGATCTTTCGATGAACGGCAGTGCTCTGAAAATATTAATGTGATCGCGTAGAAAATGAAGACAAGCAGAGTCTGTGACAGGTCCCGTTACCATGGTTACCATTTAGTAAGGCTGCAGTCCGAAAGTATTCATTTGTTGTGTAGCAAAAGAGCTTTGATTTAATACACATAGATTGTCATAGTTGTAATATTGCGCATTCACGCTAATAATAATCGCATAACAATTGTCATGCCTCCATTACTCATATATTTATACTTTATGAATTTTAGAACGTCATGACACCAGCCGTATCAATATCATTCCGTTTTGTATGATCTATGACTTAGAATGAACATGTGCGGTTTCTCTAGAAAAAAAAAAATGAACTTCCTCGAATGAAAAGTGGACGACAGGAAAACTCCTTTTATTAAGAAAAAATATATTCTTTTTAAATACAATTGTCATATGGCAGCAACAGTAGAGCATAAATAGAAATTTTGCAAAAATAAATTCGTTTTTTCTGTGAAGATTTCGCTTGGTTCGATCGGTAACTTTCCATGGCGCTCCTTCGTTCTTTCTCTTCGGGACTTCCTCGTTACAGAGGAGTGGAGTATCCCTGGGATGGGGAGGAGACCGATCCACCGGAGATGAATCCACCGCTGCTTCCACCGCTGAATCCTCCGAGGCTTCCTCCAGAGGAGAAGGATCCACCACCGGACACGAATCCACCTCCACCAATGGCACCACCGATACCACCAGCTCCACCAGCTCCTCCGTCGATGATCTGTCCCTGCTGGGCAGACTGGCTGAGGGCCTGCTGGAGGTCGATACCTCCGGGCAGCTGAGGGTTGTCTCCGGGTCCGTAGTTGACGAAGAAGACCTCGGGCTGGGTCGGGGTGGCTGGGACCTCGATGACTTCTTGATCCTGGACTCCGGGGCGCTTGGTGAGGACGTAGACGAGGGTCTTCTGTTGGGGTGGGGGTACAACAACGGGCCTGGAGCCTCCCAGGGTCTGGGGGGTCCTCACGAACACGAAGTTGTAGTGGACTTTGGGGTCAGGGAGCTGAGGAGCGGGACCCAGCTGGACCTGTTGTGCGGGAGGTGCAGCGTACAGGTAAATGTTGCGGGTGATCTGGGCCCGGGCACAGCTGCCGTCAGCCTTGCGGGCCTGTCCCTCGGGACAGCCGCCTCCTACTGAGAGACCTCCACCTGAGGAGAATCCACCACCTGAGGAGAATCCACCACCTGAAGAGAATCCACCACCAGAGGAGAATCCACCACCGCCTGAGGAGAATCCACCACCGCCAGAGAAGCCACCAAGGCTTCCACCGGATGAGAAACCACCTCCGGAGGATGGAGCGGTGTATCCCTGGGGCTTAGCCACGGTAGTGGCCAGCAGGGCTGCCAGCACAGCGAACTGTTGGAAGAAGAGAGATTTTGGTGAAAATTTGGATCGTGTTAGAAATGGCTTGAGTGTAGATCATTGAGTTGAGGCAGTTACAGAAGAAGGTAATATGCCGATGAAAAATGGGATCCCCAATGCACTGATAACTCTAAGCAAACCCCAATTTGAGTAAAAATATGAAAATGTGACTGGGTAGGCGTATTATAGAAGCTAGATCAGGAACTAGTTTATATGTAGACTCAAAAAAAAAAAAACGAATCCCACAGCACTATCAGTGCACGAAGAAAAATCCAAACCTAGCTAGATGTCACTAAGGAGGTGAACGGCGGAAGGAAACCAGCTAGATATAATGACAACCTGTAGTTGGAAACGCTCAGCTCTCACAACTTTGAGAAAAATAATAAATTTAGTGAAAATTAAACTCGAGCAAATGAAAGATTGGCCTTCTTGGTGGTGGCTATAGGGTGGTGAATTGAGAAGCGAAGAAAAGTAGTCGTATGTCAACGTAATTGAGATCCCATGGACGGGAGTGTTCCCATAATACGTCAACGATAACAGGCATCCCGAGAAGAGATAAGGTTGGAATCCAAGCTTGGGAGTTTCAGTTTATCAGTAAAGACTTGTTCACACGACATTCTTTTGGTGCCTCTGCTCTCAACTCAGCTGTTTAAGACGTTGTTGTGTCCGTTTGAACAAGGGAAAAAATGCGCGAGTTTTTGCTTTCTAATTCATTATTGATTTATTATTGATTTGAAAAGAGAGCCAAAACTTTGAGAGCGGTGCCAGCAAACTGAACTGATTTTACAAGTAATATTTCAAGGAATCCTGTCATCATGGAGACAGGGTCAAACTAGGAGCTGTAATGCAGTGTAGCGTGTAATGATGCCTGGTATCAGCCTATTTATGTAACTAATACAACTCTAGTGACAGCCTGTGGCTCCTGCAATTACGCGATGTCTACTTGAATACCGAATAGACTCTAGTTATTTATTTAACAAAATATTTTGAAAGAGAACATTCTGACAGTGAATGTGAGAGACGAAGACCAAACGAATGCAATATTAGAGGACTTTGTGGATCACCAGACATGGGCATAACAGCATATTACACCTTTCTTAACCAGGCCGCGCCCCCTGGCTACAGAGACTTATTTGCCCGAGGGAATATAATAGGACAGCTGACCCTTGTAGCAAAATAAGAAGCTGGCGCGAATAGGGTTAGGACAAGAAGCGACAATTACTTGCTGTTTTTCTGTAGGTGGGGGGGGGAGACCTATGCTCAGAGGGGCTATCACGTTGAATCGCCGAGCTTGGGTATGAGGAAGATGGGCATCAAAGAAACTCAGAAAAGGAATTCATGCTTAAAAGGCCTATCTTGGATCAACGGATATAGGTGCAGCAAGCTCGGGAAGCAAAGGAGGACCTAAACGAAAACTGTAGGCAGGAGTAGGGTGTCAGAGACGAGTCAAAGCAAAGGCGGCGCCGATTGACAGGTAAAATTAACCCTTTATGGACCAGGGTGCTTTTTATGGGTGATTTAAACTATGTGAGTCTTACTAGAAGGACGTTTTGCTAAGTTCTTAATGGGCTCTGCTCACTAGGCCTGACTTAGCCGGGACTTGAGACAGGTGCGCTGGAATCGAACCGTTAAGCCCGCTGCAGACGATAGTCTTTTGTCCTGCGTTTTCACTTCACCGCCTTCGAATATTTCGTACTATCCTTGCAAACACGACTGCGTGTCTAGCAAAAGTTTCGATAAAATGTTTGCCGTCATATTCTCTGGCTTAGCCCGAGCCACTAGTGCATCGTTTTTTCAAGTTCTCAGCAAATGTCGTCTTCAAAGGCGGTGTTCTCTTGTCTTGTTTACACAGACACCGCAACGCATTCGAACGCGGTGAAGTTAAAACACAGGACAAAAGACTATCGTCTCCAGCAGGCCTTAGACTGAGTCTCACGCGTTCACCAGCAATCGGTTACGCTTGAAACTTCCAGATACTCAACCTTGCTCAGTAAAATGGAATTTCCAGTTAGCTCAATGTAATCGGGTTACTTTTAACATCTGCAACTCGCTTCTCAATAACAATGCCAACGCTTCCTTCTCAAGTTCCGGACAAGTTAAGCTTTGTAGGTAACGCCGCCACAGGTGCCGCAGCTGGATGAAACGTGATTACCACGATATTTGCTAATGTTCTCCGACCATCAAAAATGACGAAAAGGAATCGGCAACGTGATAAATAAAAGCCGTGAATTAGATCTCTCTGGTAAGGTGCATTGTATCGTGAAAGAAATTTTTTTTGCAAAACTCATTAACGAAAAATAAAATTTCGTGGCAGCCATTTTTAAAGGTCTTGAAAACCGCGGGAGAGTATCCTGGATACGAACCCAGATTGTTTATTTTCTCCCGTTTGTAAGTGCATTGAAGGAGATGCGGGAGCAACAAAAAGGTAAATCAAAGTAGCAGCAAAAGCTCTCTGTCTTGCCAGGAAATTATCCGAAAAGTCGCGTCAAGAAATTACGAGCAATAAAATAAGCAATGTAGACGAGCGTAGCCAGGATGCACAGAACCCGAAATTATTTGCTTCTCAATTCCGACTTTGAAAACTTCGGCACTCTAAGTTCAGCTCGAAAAAGATACAATTGTTTTTTATATCCCATGCCTGGCAGTTCCTGCGGGGAAACCAATGAACTTCAATAGAGAAGCTCCTTGGAGGAAATAATTTTTAGCGAAGTAAATATCTATCTTTATTATAGTTCTGCGTTTCTCTCCGTTAGTTATTTAGTACAGCCGTAACGCTTTCATCAGTATTAGGTAGAGGGAACCTTAGGGCCTCATTGAGGGTATCCTTGATACGACATATAAGGAATCGATGTGACAAGGATCTCTATCAAATCTAAGCTGCTACTGCAAGTAGGTCTAAGTTAGAAGATTCCCTGCCTGACTTGAAAGATCTTCCAGCCTTCGTGTATGCATGGTACTGGTCCAAGGGCGTCATAATTAAAGGTTAATTCTTTTGTTCTGTGAAATTTTCAACATTTTCCCTCGGTGTTAAATAGAGAAAATTAGGGTGAAACAGGTCAGAGATATCACTGAAAAACATTGCTTTTGTTTAGTGAAATTTCTTCAGGTTGCCGCTAGTTTTCATTTATTGGACATAAACATTATAAAATAATAATAGTAAGAGCACAGTCTAGCGTTAAGAAGGTTTATTCCCTCCCCTTTACTATTGCATAGGGACACGAAATATGTGTAATTTCATCGTGCAGTATGCCAATTTGTTTTTTCTAAGATCGTGACTCGACAGCGTGTACCACCGACACTTTCACTAAGCCTCGTACATCCAGTGCTCTTCCTTCCCTAGACAGATCTAGGCACCCTGCTTATCTAGTGAAACGGCAAATCCCTGGTAGAATGCCCGGCTCCCACGCACAACTTTCACTGCAGGAAGGGTTTCCTCTTGCACCAAATTTGCATTTAGACTGCAGGAATTGCGCCTAACCGCAGTTTTTTTTTAATGGAAGAAGTCGAATATTATGGAATGACGGCAAGTATTTCTTTTTTCAATTAGGACGAATATTTGCTACAGGCAGCATTAATATATTTTGTATTTTTTCACCTGGCAAAACATATAAGTAGCATCGCAGTGACAAAAATTAAAATAGAAATGCACAAAGTATCTTGGAAACTTTCCTAAAATTTCGTTGATATCAGTTCATTAATATTATTATACTCATACATAATCAACAGAAATCTCTCTATGAATGTAGTCAATCTAGTTATGTATGTGTACTTGACATAGTAAAAAAAATTCCGATAATGACCATGGCAACTAGGTGTTCCTGGTTCGAATTATCTGATTCCATGAAGCGTTCTCTTTGTATATCTTTAGGAAGTAAAAATTATATGAGACAAGCATGCGTACTTTTCCCTAAGATATGGAGGGAAACTAACAAGTTTACCCATCTATCTGAGCACAGTTACTTCATTTAATAAGTTGCTTATTTATAGTTCAGTAGAACGCTAATATTTCCGGCATCATGTGATGAGGAAATTGAATAAGACGACTCTACTGAATAGACCGAATTTTCAAGGTTTCAAAACTATTTACGTGGTCTATAAATATGGGTATTTTTCAAGTTACATACTTGAATTTAACGTTACCGTTAGTGTACTCAGCAGTGAACAGTATCGGCACTAACTGCAAAGTGCAGTGATAAGATATGTACCTACTGCAAGTGCCATGTACCAGTACGAAATAATATTTTTTAGACAGGTAGAAAATTCGTGTATAAAATATCAAATCTGATGGCGTTTTTAGAACAGTTCTGATATACCGGTATCTTAGATACGGGGCAAGTTCACTTGATTTTTTCCCTTGCATTTTATGGTTACACTGCATGATGTATACACAGTTTTTATTTATTTATTTATTTATTCGTACAAGTTTGTGAACGTCTGCGGTGATTATTCATTAGCATTATAGACTTAGCAGTCACTATTATGGAAAAGGTTTGATGCGAATACTGCTTGCCTAAAGAAATTGAATTTTCACTGAGTGAAACAATCCTTGAATTAAATGATGCATACCCAAATAAGTTTCCTTTACACTGTTAGAGAATAATGTTATATCCGTATATTTAAAATATATTTACTTGAGCTTTCATCGTGGAGAGATGTGGTCGGTATCTGCTAACTCGGGAGTCCTCGATCGGAAGAAGTCGCACACTGAGACCTTTTCGGTGCCACGCTTCGTTGGCTTCTGCCTGACACTGCGAAGATGCACCCTTATATAACCGGGGCCCTCATCCTAGCTACGTGGTGGCCTTCACTCCTAGATGACGGCTTTCATTTTTTCTGAAAAAAAGTGTGCCGCTGTAAATAATACACGGGAGGATCTTCCTATTTTTTCGTATCTAAAAGTGAAGCCTTCTTTCTTTCCCGTTCATAAAACGGGTTTGATGACCACTGAGCTTAGCGACTGGAGGTGGCAGGCTGGACTAGGCACAAACGTGTCCCGTAGATAATAATTTGAAACTTTCAAACGGGGAAATGGCTGATGGGCCTGCTTAGTGGTGGCGGTAGTAGTGGTAGTTTATTACCATTCTGGTTATTCAAGTCAGGTCTAAGCCTAGGAACAAATCTGCTTCGTCATCGGGGGAGCGTTTGAAAGTAATTTTGCAAATCGACAGTTTCTATTGATGAGGACTTGTGAGGGAAATTGGTTTCTGTCACGCATGCATGCTGTTGCCCCAAACAGGGCTGTAATTTGCAGATTTCTCAACGAATGCGCACACTCAGTGACAATATATTGGAAAGAGTTGCACAAATTAAGTTTAGAGAAATGTGGTGTTATAAATGTTGATTTTAAAATCGGACATTTAGTTGGGTCGTGTTGCATCAACTATATAGAATTTTAAGCATATTTTATTTGAAATATAGGTTTAAGATCAGAGAAAAATGCTTAAAGTTTGAATTAGCTGAAGTAGTTATGAAATTATTCTCTTCAGCTACTACTGAGTCGATCTCTGACAGAGAGATCGACTAGTATTCCTCTTCGGCAACAGTGGGAACCACCTCGCGCCCCTTACCAATGAGCGCCAGATCTGTACCCTCTGCAGCTGGATCAAGAAACCTGTGCCCCTGGCCACTGAGGGAACAAATCTGTACACTTTTCAGTTGACGGAACAAATCTGTACCCCTGACCCTGAGGGAGCAAATCTGTACCCCTGATCCTGAGGGAACAAATCTATACCCCTGATCCTGAGGGAACAAATCCGTACTCCTGACCCTGAGGGAGCAAATCTGTACCCCTGACCCTGAGGGAAAAAATCTGTACCCCAGACCCTGAGGGAGCAAATCTGTATATACCCCAGACCCTGAGGGAACAAATCTGTACCCCTGACCCTGAGGGAGCAAATCTGTACCCCTGACCCTGAGGGAACAAATCTGTACCCCTGACCCTGATGGAACAAATCTGTACCCCTGACCCTGAGGGAAC
>LQNS02278184.1:5478095-5494482 GCA_001587735.2 Parhyale hawaiensis | reverse complement strand
TCTGTACCCCTGACCCTGAGGGAACAAATCTGTACCCCTGACCCTGAGGGAACTAATCTGTGCCCCTTACCCTGAAGGAACTAATCTGTACCAAAGACCCTGAGGGAGCAAATCTGTACCCCAAACCCTGAGGGAGCAAATCTGTACCCCTGACCCTGAGGGAACAAATCTGTACCCCTGACCCTGAGGGAACTAATCTGTACTCCTGACCCTGAGGGAACTAATCTGTACTCCTGACCCTGAAGGAATTAATCTGTACCCCTGACCCTGAAGGAACAAATCTGTACCCCTGACCCTGAGGGAACTAATCTGTACCCCTGACCCTGAGGGAACTAATCTGTACCCCTGACCCTGAGGGAACTAATCTGTACCCCTGACCCTGAGGGAACTAATCTGTACCCCTGACCCTGAGTCAACTAATCTGTACCCCTGACCCTGAGGGAAGAAATCTGTACCCCTGACCCTGAGGGAACTAATCTGTACCCCTGACCCTGAGGGAACTAATCTGTACCCCTGACCCTGAGGGAACTAATCTGTACCCCTGATCCTGAGGGAACTAATCTGTACCCCTGACCCTGAGAGAACTAATCTGTACCCCTGAGGGAACTAATCTGTACCCCTGACCCTGAGGGAACTAATCTGTACCCCTGACCCTGACGGAACAAATCTGTACCCTCGGCAGCTAAGGGTACGCATCTATTCCTTCTGGTAACTTAGAGAATAAATTTGTACCCTTGGTCGCTAAAAGAAGAAATATGTACCAGTGGTAACTGAAGGAACAAATCTGTGCCCTCTGTCACTGACGGAACTAATAACTGCAGCTCTATGTATCTTAGTGACCAATGAAGGTACAAAACGGAAAACGTTCCAGGTTTTGGGAACAAACGTGTCTCTTTACGTGACCACAACTCAGCCCAACAGAAAATGGCGCCAAACTGCGCGTCTCTGCTTGTATAAGCTTTGGAAATTTTGCCCGACACCTGTTGTGTGAACCAATGAGTCGGACTCCGACTCCTGTTCCCAGCTAGTGTCAGACTCCGACACATGGGTCCAGCCAGTGTCAGACTCCGACACATGGGTCCAGCCAGTGTTAGACTCCGACACATGTGTCCAGCCAGTGCCAGACTCCGACACATGTGTCCAGCCAGTGTCAGACTCCTACTGCTCGAACACCAAAGAATCCGGTTCCATGTCTCAAGAAAACGGGCCCCATATTTCCGACTCCTGAGACGTGTGTGTTCCCGATTACGATTCTTGGCCTCCAAAGACGTGTGTGTTCCCGATTCCCATTCCTGACCTCCAAAGCTGTCCCACATCCTGTCGTGAACACTACCCTGATGGTGAAGACTTTATGTAGTTTTGCGGCCCACGCATTGCCGGGGCCACGCTGTGCAATCGTGAGTACAACTTACGAGCGAAAATGTCGTCCAAATAAAGTATTATACACCAACCCCAGGAATATAATAATAATAATAATCTTTATTAATTACTCATAGACATAACAAAATTGGAATGAAATATGGTACACAGGAGAATGTTTCTTATTTCTAGGTTACACACAGAGCATATCTTATCTTGAATACCGACTCACTATACCAATTGTGACGAAGTGCGAATACAGGGCATAAGTGGCCTGGTGTTACAATGTACTAAACGAGCTGTGCCAGCGGCAATGTATATGCGAGGAGTCTGAAGAAAGTTTCGAGTATTACGCTCTTCAAGCCTCCCGTCTAAACGACCATCGCTTTGGCGTCGACTCTTCTCCCCTCTTTTTCTAGTTTTTCTCCTTTCTTTTTTCTCTTTCGTCTTCCATTTTTTCTCTTCTCGTTTCTCCATTCCTCTACATTCTACTAACATAATGGCAATAGCTCATAGAGGGCCGGGGTGTAAGTCCCGGTGTCTTTTTGGGAATGGGTCTTTTGGTTCGTCTACTGCCGCCTATCTAATCTAATCTAATCTAAAAAGAAAAAATTGTAAAAAAAAAATAACTACGCTGAATGAAGGTGCTGAAATTGAAACGGTAGCACGTTTGCAAAAAGTCTATGAAAATATCACAATATACTCATATTAATAATAAAATAATATAGTATTTTAATATTCCATAATCATATACATAATGTAACTTCTGAGTCATATATAGTATAATATACAAATTATAAACTAGTGGACCCGCGCGTGAAAAAATTCTTGCAAGAATGGATATGATTGCTTTCTTCTGTAACTTGCCGTTTCTGCATTTACCGGCTCACACTTATTAGCAGCTCTTATTCCCTTCTGTTATCTTTCAGCTTCAAGTCTTTCTTGTCTCTGTGTCGCATCGGCGCTTCATCTCTCTCCATTGGTAGCACGCATTAGTTCTTGAGACTGTAGTAGTCTCGTTCTTCTTTTACGTTCCCTATCTTCTTTATTAATTAAACGTGCGTCTTCGAAAGTAAAATCTTGAGTAAAACACTGCAATAAACTTGAATGCCATTCCAGTAAGCTTATATGTAATATGAGTGCACCGTATCCATGCTGCTGTCTTCCATACTTAAATATCTGCTTCATTGAAGTACTGAAATTTTGGGTTTTGAAACAGTAAGCTAGAATAAATATTTTTCCACTGCCCGTGAAATAAATGTCTACGGCCTTTTGTGAGTGTTTCGTTGATCATCTGCCGAATTCATACGTCGTGACGTGAGAGACAAAATAGGTATAGCATCGGACACCAGAAGCTACATATATGTTGTTCCGATTTCAAGAAATGTTTCAAGCAAGAAGTGCATTCAGATAAAGGGTAATGGATTCCACTTTCTAATCACCATCTTCTGCAACCTGGTCATCGACCTCTATGAAAACGTAACTTAATTACAAAATCTGCAGCCTGGCATATTTTTCGCCTATTTCTTTAGGAGCGTTTTATTATATTAGGATAGATATATACTTCACTATAGTTTGTTGCTTGCTTATCTCTGTCCCCCCAATGAGTATTATCTCGAAGGAATTTCAATTGCTCAACTGCAAAGAGGCCGCTGCATTGCCCAATTTGTCATGCTAGCTATATAGACAATTGAAGTATCTCTAAGCGGTAGCATGAACGCTGGAATCCACTTCCTTCTCACAGTACAGTTTTATTTACTTCGAGTTCATGGTACTCCCATTAATTGAGTAGAAAATCAATGAATGAAAAACAGAAGACATTCTTGAAAGTAGAACAACAAATAGAGGGAAATATGAAGGTTTCGTTGAACTAGTTTTATTCTATTAGGACGATGCTAGCCATTCGTGTGCGTACTAAGTCTGTCACCCCTACTCACCCCCGACCCAAGCATTAAACGTTAAAAGTTAGAGCGTAGATCTACAATACAAAAGGAGGTGAGGGATGTTGTAGATAAGTGGAAAGTGATTTATCAATGATGGCTCAAAATAACTGAAATTAAATGTTTTCATGCCATCGAAGAATTGTTAGTACTCTAGACTGTCTGTGAGCCATTGGGCCACCAAAAACCTATCCTAAGTATTCCATTTTCTTCAGAGAGATGGCAATATTTTTCTGAAAAAAATGTTCTGCCGAGCCGTATCCAGGATACACAGCTTTTCTATAGCAACGATAAATTGAAACAAAAAATGGAAGCTTTATAATTTTGAAATTTTCGAGCTCCTTTCAGTTCATTTCCTTCGTATCATAGAGAAGATTATGGGCAGAGTTACAAGCAAGCACAGAAGCAAGTAAGATTATCAGAGTTTTATAAGTAGCTACATCTATAGATTATTATGTGCGTCTACTCTCAATAGAGAATATCGCGCACGTCGGTTCTTAGGGAAGGAGAATGATAAATAGATGATTAAGGTAGAGATGAGAAAGCAATTGGCATTCAAAAGGATAAGAGAACGTACGTGGACCTGATGCTCTGCTGCGTGAGGTGCCTGCAAAATACATTTACCCTCCAATGCTCTAGGATTAGCCTTGGCAATTAAGCAGCATTTCAAAATGCCAAACAAAATAGTTAAGGACATCTGCATTCAACTATCCATTTATTTATCTGTGTTCATTTCCTTTGACGCTCAAAGTATTGGCGTACATCCTATTGATCATCACTGGACCACCAGCAACCCTTTTGTTGAGTTAGTCATGAAAATATTTATTTGAATACTCATATCATCCCACACCATCGAAAACGTTTGCATTTCTAGAAAATCTACCAAGTCCACTACGTCCACAAACTCCAAGAAGTCCACAAAATCCACCAAGTCCACAAAGTCCACAAAGTACACCAAGTCCACAAAGTACACCAAGCCCACAAAGTACACCAAGTCCACAAAGTACACCAAGTCCACAAAGTACACCAAGTCCACAAAGTACACCAAGTCCACAAAGTCCCTCGTCCAGGTCTATAGTAAGTGATGTACCGCTCACGGGTTCACATTCTAGATACGGTTATAGGGAGGTTTCGGGCAGACGGCTCTCCTATAGTATAGATTGTAACCGTATCTTGGATACGGTTGGAACACGGGCCATGTATTAACTACAGGTGTAGACCAATAATTGGAAGGCCGGTACATATATTTCGGCGGCACGTGCAGCGAGCGGCAGAACGGCCTCTCCTGCTCTGCCGAACTGGAATTGGCGGCGCTCGTCTCTGCTGACACTTGGAATGGAATGGAAGATCAGGTAGGCGGTGTCCTGCAGCCTCTGCAGGTGAAGTCACTATAATGTGATCTCTTCTCAATTATGTTTGGCGGCGGGTTCCATTTGTACACAAACACGCTAATACACAGCCCTAGCAAAATTTTAGGCCTGTTTTCTTTTTTATTCCAAGTATTTTAGGTCTCCGCTGCGCTGCGTAGAAGCTGAAGTATAGTTTGCGTTTCTGTGACGACCCTGACTTTTGGTAGGGTATCGCTAATACAAAGATACATTGGTACAAAAAGTGTACACTGGCAGACTTGAACACTGGTACGTTACCACCGCTAGGGCACGATGGTCCGTCGCATCGTTCTGCTCGATTTCCATTCACATACAGATCTCTACACTGCGCGTTTAGTATTTCATCGGTAACAAAGCAGTTACGCTTAGAATGAGGCCAATTATCATTAGAACATTATACGGTAGAAATTTTATCTATACAGCATATAGAAAGAAAATTCATGTAGTAAAAACCGAAACCTTGCATATAACGAGAGGAGAGAGAGAGAGAAGTTTCCTTGGATTTCCGAAAATATTTCAAAATCTCACCGGAAACTGTCGGAAAACTCACTGAAGTTTAGCTGCCAAATAAGGAAATAGCTGTTGAAAACCCTGCAAAAAGAACTATGAAAAATCGTTCCAAATGTTACACGAAACCTCCTAAAATTTCTTTATGATTTCGAAACCCTTTCGAAACGTTGCCTCATCCTCGTGGGAAATGTCGCCAGAGATCAATGTAATCCCGCCAACTTAACGCAAATCCCGCTAGACTGCCCATTACGAAAGGAAAACTACATCTCTTTCTCACCGGAATTACTCTCAATTAAGACCGTTATCTCAGGAATGAAAGACAAACTGTCGGTTGGGAAAGAGTCGGGCTGAGCCAGTTACTTCAGCCGCTGCCCAGAGTTACCAGACTTTCACTGTGACAGAGCACGGATTGCTGAGGTACCCTTTGTTTGTGTGTTTTATTTAGGTGGTGTGTAGCCTAGATACAGCCCGATATGGCTACAGATGGCGTGTTAGATAACTTTGTGGCTGGTCGCCATGAATGGGAAGAATCGTATAAGTGTAAAAACACTAATTTGTTTTTCTCTCTATCTATACAGTACATATAATAATGGACGTTGTGTGTCTGTTTCTATGTAGATAATTTATTTGTGTTGTTTATTATTGGGTGTGTGTTTTAAGCCATTTTTTGCTTTGGAACCTACAATTAGAACGACCGACACACTTTTAAAATTGAGGTTGCCAAATTCAGGTTGTTCGTATCAAGTTTGCTCCTCAGTGTTCAAGTGGACATTTTTTTCATATTCATTTTGATTCATGCTCCAATTTTCGTACCGAATGACCAGTAAAAGGCATAGTAAAACGTAATAATCACCAGCGGACGAAGTGAGAGAGATGATGTTTTCGTTGAAAACATAATGTAAGTTTATACACTGTACACTATATTTGACTGATCCCCTAATAACTGGTAGAAGGAGTTGAGCAATGTTCACATATTTTTTTCAGGGAGTCTTGTGGGATGCCCTCGATGCCAAGAAGCTAGGATTACTGGCCATCAAAAATGACGGGGATGAAATTTGCTCCCTCCGCAGTTGATAGTCTTACGCCACGAGGCGTTCTAGTTGGTAGATGTTCAACTGAGCAACTTCGCCATTTCCTGTGGTGTTTACCGAATGGAATTTGTGACGAGTGTTAGGTAAGCAAACAGGCTGTACGTAGAACTTGCCACTTCGAAACTGAAACTCCTCTCTAAACGGAAACAATATGCCTAGCTGTTTACATTTTAGAAGATCCACCGTACTGCGGCTGCTTCAATCTTATTATTATTTATTTTACTGCATTTTGTCTACCAATTGAGCTTAGTTCGATCGGCGTTTATTATCCATTCCATGCATTGCTTCCTTAGCTAAAGTTTTTTTTTTCGCATGAAATTTTCATATTAGGCGATTTTATAGCTTCTCAGTTCCTCTTCAGGGCGAATATTTCATCTTGATGGAACTATTGCCTGTAGATAAGATACGGTGCTCAGCTTGTTGAGGCAATTCGTTGATTTTATTTATTTATTTTCTTAATTTCCTAGAAGAATTTTAAACGGCAGTTTCCCTTAAAGGATATAAACCTATACCTATGATACCAATAAAATTCTTCGGACGAGATCCAGGCGGCGTTAGGCACGCAACCCATTTTGTGCACAGTCGAACTTAAGCTCCGCTCCGTGACCAGTAGGAGAGCTGGCAGCGTGTTAGCACCACAGTGCACGTAACCGCTCACCGCTTGTTTGTCTGGCACTTCCAGTGAGTTTTTAACCTTCAGTGCTGACAGCATTCAAATGGCTTATCCTTCGGCAACAATTTTGCAGAAAGGATACGAAGCAACTACGAGAAAGACACACGCACTGCACTATGTATATATGTGGGTCCAGCGCTGACGAATTATTCTACACATTACAACTTCGAAATTTCGTATTCTACACATTACAGATTCGAAATTTCGTATTCTACTCATTACAGCTTCGAAATTTTATATTCTACACATTGCAGCTTCAAAATTTCGCATTCTACGCATTACAGCTTCGAAATTTCGTATTCTACACATTACAGCTTCGAAATTTCGTATTCTATACATTACAGCTTCGAAATTCCGTATTCTACACATTACAGCTTCGAAATTCCGTATTCTACACATTACAGCTTCGAAATTTCATATTCTACGCATTACAGCTTCGAAATTCCGTATTCTACACATTACAGCTTCGAAATTTCGTATTCTACACATTACAGCTTCGAAATTCCGTATTCTACACATTACAGCTTCGAAATTTCATATTCTACGCATTACAGCTTCGAAATTTCCACCCCTCAAGTTCATGCTGCTGCTGCTGCTGCCGGCGAATTTCGAAGGAAATTTAACTTAGATTAAATTAATTAATTTTATGGGGTATGAGGGGAAGGAGAAATATGTAAACAATGTGCAATTTAAACATATAAATAAATATAAACATACAAATGAATATATAGATAGGCATATAAATAATAGCTAAATACTTGAATAATTATATGGTGCTGTTCGTGAAAATATTTATTTCCGGCGTATTGTCTAAGCAATTTTATGTTTAAACGCGAAGGGTCCCATTAGTGAAAAATAACTAAATACATAAACTGGATGGCGGATACAGTCTAGACGGTTGACAATCAATCAAAACTCGACATAATAAATACTTTCATATGTTTATATATTTATAATTATATGTGTATATATTGATATGTTTCATATCATATTATATTGTATGTTTCGGGTCACGCTCTTAACGAAATAGATAAGCAAAAAAAAAAGGTCGGGTTGCAAATTTTTAAAATAAGTTGCGTCTTCATGAAGATCGATGACCAGGTTGCACGAGATGGCGAACCGAGATCATTGTCCCTTTATCTGAATGTCGTTCTTACTTGAAACATTTTTTTTTTGTAATTCAGAAAAATAAAGATATACAGTGTCTTTCAGCACTGCCAGGGAATCTGATTTTTATAACTTTTTCCAAACATCGAAACCAATGCTTGCTCTCAGTTCAAAACGTATAAATTCAGCAGATGATCAAGGAAGCACAGACGAATCGATGATTTTTCATGGGGCAGGAGACACAATAATTTTTCTCAGTTCACTGCCTTCCTTTGACATAGGAACAATTAAGGAGGTTCTAATACAATTTCCCTTTAACAGCAAAACCGAAACCGATGTAGCAAAGGCTTATCATTCGGTAGATAGGATACACACCGGAGAATATGAATAAATTCAGCAATGCTTTGCTGCTTAGTGGTGTAAGATTTTCTTTCACATGTCATCGACGAGGGGGGGGGCGATTATGCTGCATAGATGAATTGAAAGAGAGAACAACACTTATCTCGTATGACAATATGAGTTCGTAGTTGTAGCGTATCCTTCAGAAACATATTTGCAACAAAAGTATGTGAAATGAAGACGGGTCTGCACAAATTCCTCGCTGTCATTTTTGACAGCGAGGGAACTCTATTAAAAAATAGATAACACCAAATTAAGCAGGAAGTTTTGTTGATAGGGAAACATTTATAATCCCCAGCGATTCGTCGTCAATGTTCAGCATACATCCAAATATTTTTCGACACAATTAAAAAGAAGAAGGATGGTAGTCGTAATTTGTCGATGAAATTAGTCGTCAAGAAAATGAAATAAAAATGCAAGAAACATAATTATATTAAGGACAGCATCGCAGCCAACGAGGGTGCCTTTCTATTGGAGCTCTTTTCAAGCTGATAAAATTTTTAATTGTTGTGTTTCTAGCTTCTTGAATGACTAAAGGGAGATGCTTTATTTCCGTACTGAATAAGCGCGACTCGTCGATACAATGACAGCTGCTATTGGACTTCGGCCTCATTTGTTTCGGCTGCCGAGTTATAAGGGAAATACAATTTAAGAAATAACAGAAAGTTGATCGCGATGGTATCATCATAGCTACAGAAATTAGTTTACTAAATCAATTTAAGCATAGAAAGACCTGAAGTTCATTACTGCGTATACTTTTCGGGGACAGCACCATTTCCTCTGGGAACAGTTTACAGTCGTAGAAAGGAGACCGATGAAGATGGATAAAACACAAAGTTAACGGAAACCAACCGCAGTGGCGCATTTGGTACTGTGGTAAAAATACACCCTGCTGATGTACAACATGTAAAGCATTCAGAGCTGCAAGCCTCTACAGCAGAGGAACCTTCCGTCTGCCAAGCGCAAGAGAAAGATATCAAGAAGATCAGCCACTTTTTCGAATGGAAGGAGCATCAAAAAATGTAGCATATTTGGGATATTGAACGAACTTATTGCTATGAATTTCAGTCTCGAATTTCTCCCTATCGCATCTCCTGCGCTATTGAAAGATGAATTTTCACCCGTCATATCCTTTAAATAGAGAAAAGAAAGGTCCAACCAAACAGGCAACCAGAGAAGAAACTGTAAATTATTTTACAGTGAATTCAACATATAAAACAAACATCTGCATTTGCTTCACACTGTTGGTCTCCAATATATGTAGTTGTTTTCAAGTTTTATGAGGTGGTTGTTGATGGTTGGGTTTTTATCCTGAAAACCGTACAGTATATCCCGCTAATAATCCGGTTGCAACCTATTTGATACTATTTCGACCTATTACGATCTACTGCTACCCATTTTGACAGGTTTTTATCTATTAGCAATTATTTCAACCCATTTCCATTTATTCCAACCTGTTCCAGACTGTTTAAAGCTATTTCAATTAATTTCAAATATTTTAAGTCACTTCAACTCATTTTCAACTATTTCACAAGGTTTTAACCCATTTTAAGATACATCGAACGAAATCAACTTTTTCAACCTAGTACAACTTGTGTCACTCTCTTTCAGCCTTTTTTAAAATATTCACTCTACTTCAATGTACATCCACCTGTTTCAGCGTACCTACATTACCCAGTTCAACATATATCCACCCATTTCAGTGTTTTTCAACTTATTTCAGCAAATTTACATCTGTTAAAACCGTGTTCACTTATTTCACCCTATTTATAAAACATACGTTTACAACGAGTTTAAATAGAAGGGGAGGGACGGGGAGTCAGTGCCCCAAGGGGACCAAGGTAACCCAGGAAGGGGATGAACCCTTTCACTGTGGGGCTAATACTGCCCTTGGCAAGGTTATCTTCGCTACCACAGTCTGTGTCTTGTGCAACACGGTTGCTGGGGCAGCAAATACACGCAAAAAACGGGACAGAAAACGGAAACTGACACACGGCTGCCGAAGTCCAGAGGAAGAAACCTTCAGACGTAAGAGAAGTGAAGAATCATAGACCGCAACAGTAGTACTGGTGCGGTCTATGGAAGAATAATTCGAGGGAAGAGGCATAGAAGGCTAGCTAACCTACTACCATAAATAAATATACAAATCCCATTGCGTATCTATTTATTTGTCCTCTAATATCCATGCGGATCTTGGCATACCTACATCCATAGCTAATACGCAGTAATGCAATTATTTAGCTGAACATGAGGCGAAAGAAGCCGAAACAGAGAGCGTAACTCCTGCTTTGCTGAAGTTGATAGGTCAGCGCTGAAGACATCTGAAGTGTCTGTTAGCAGCTTCCTGGATCCTTATTAGCACTTTCTTCACACACCAAAGCTTTGTTGACTGTGCGCTAACAAACTGCAGTTGAGGCAGAGTTGAAACTGCAAATGGGTAAACTATTGCTCAAAGTAGAACCCCTAAGAGGTGCGAAAAAAAAGAGACTTTGTTGGAGTCATCGTAATATCTAACACTTGCATCCATATTACAGCTTTTTGTGGAAGAGGAGAAATCTAATTGAAGTAATACTCGTGAGCATCAAGGATACGCAGATGCAGTTCATGGTTTGAGTGCTGCTTAACTATGTACTCAATAGGACACATTTCACGGAATGTAACCGAACGGCAGGATGTATGGTATAGTGCTCAGTAAACTGAAGCGAGCACAGTCACCTCTGCTTACCGTTATAAATGCCTTGCAGCGATAAATCAAAATTAATCAAGATAATGAAAGTATGATCAGTGAAGGATCTCCGTAAACTTCACGGTGGCACTTTCACTGCCAGGTACCCTGGTCATTCCATACATAAACTCTGGCATGGAAGCATTCCCTTGGAAAATTGCGAACGAGTTACTGAAGACGAGTTATCGAAGACAGACGAAGCGGTAAAATTCACATGGAGATCCCGCCATTTAGAGTCGCTGAGTGTCAACTGCGTGGTATCCAGGATACCAACTACATAAATAGAGCGAAGGAGTGACCAACGAACCAAGTAAGCATCAAACTGACAATTATTGTACGCAAAGCGCTTTTATTGAAAGGAGGGAGCCAGGAGCCTTGCCCGTGAAGCTCAAGAGTCGCTTTTGGCTGTAGCCAGTCGCGTATGAACCAACCGCATAGCAGTAACTCCGTTTTTCTACTGCTCCCCCGTGAAACTCACTGCTCCCTCGTCACTTCCACCAATGAGATTCATGAACGCGCCGGTTGACTCACTGGCGAATCTGTGCATGGGTCGCAGGCCTCCCTCCTGCTCTATAAAAGCTCCTTGCTTGTGCGGTAGCACAGAGACACTTTGGGAAAGTAGAGACGCATTGGAAAATGGACGTAAAGGATATGAACTGCCCTGAAACATTTTGCAAAGTAGACGTTGATGACAACAGTAGAAAATCTTGAGAGATAATTAGAATCATAGAAAAAATACTTACACCTTTACACCTTTATTGCTCTCAGAAAAGAATAAGATACAAATCTATTTACATAATGTACAGTCTACCTAGAGAACAAACCCATAGAAAGTAATGGTTAACTTATTGGGCACATAACGTTATCTAGCCATTATACTCGGCGATACAATATTCCCTATACCTACGTTTAAAAATATCATCAGACATGGGCAATATAAGCAACTCTTGAAGTTGATTATAGGCACATACTGCTTTAAAAATTGTGAAACGCTTCTCGACGTCTAATCTAACCGCTGGCACCCACCGTAATTGTAGAACAGAAATTAAATAAAAATAAAAATTACTAAATAATTTTGTAAATACATCTTGCAACTACAATTTTTTTTTATCAAAGAGAGATCTCAAAAATAATGTATGAAATTAAAGCTTTGATGCATAGCTAAAATCAACATAAGAACAACTAAGAAAGTTATTGAGAAATATTGCAAATTCTCAAGATTTTCCCACGCCATTGTGTGAGAGGACAGTAGAAAGATCTTGGCTATAATTTTTTTATGGCGAGTTCAGGAGTGTAATTAAAACATTGCCGAGGCAAAAGTAAACACGTAGGTTGTTGAGCCACGTACCGCAGCAATCAACTTTTTGCGTTAATCAGTCAACGTTTTCTCTACGCGACTGTCCGACCTTCTGTCACGGAACTCAATTGGTTACTTGTTAAGAAATAATTAATTCATCAGTTATATTCTGTATTTTATGTGTTTTGTTAAAAAATAGTTGCTGTAAGAATAATAATACCTACTACGTATAGTTATTACGGTCTTGCTATTAATATCATTAGAGTTAATATTCTATTTATCATTCCGTCAAATAGGGATTTGGTTTCATGAAAGCTGAAACTGAGGACTTCCAATAATTTGAGGAAAGGAACTTATCGCCAATTATAATAATGACTGTGAAGACATCAAATTGAATAGATTTAGCATCAAATTAAAAAAAAAATATCGAAAGCTGTAATTAAATGATATATTCATGAAGATAATGGAACGGTTGATGGTCATCCTCAGCGAGCTCTGAACGAGAGCCTTCCACTAAATTTGGTTGAATGCCATACCAATCCACGTATGTCTACATAATGATGTTCGTTCACAAATGAATTGCCTTAGGAATGAGTTTTCAAGAGCTAATATTTGATGGAAGTTACATATGTCGGGTTAGTATATGACCTGCTTCGAATTAATTACGTGTTCGGTTGTGCTAGGTTAGATGAGGTTGCGTCGTATTTGTGAGGGTTAAATTAGTAGAAGTTAGTTTAGTTGAGAACAGTTTAGGTTAGGTCACGATAGGTTCAGTTCAGTTAGATTAAGTGCTTGGCCCAAAATAACGAAAAGGCATATATACTAAACTTGAAATTCAGGAAGGCTACAATTTAAACCCGCACGCCATAGTGCACATGTCAGCCCCGTGTTATTTTGTGAACAATTCGTAACTGACACCTAATGAAACCTTACTGTACCTAGCCTAACTAGAACTTAGTCTCACCTATTATTTGTAATCCTGATCTAATTACCTAACATTTTGGATTCAAACAATTTTTATGCGATTTACAGTTTTTGAGTTACTCAATTTTTGGACTTAAAGGAAGACCAAAAAGTAAATTTTGAGTTCTTGCATGGAGAAGTATCTCGACCTAACCTTGCCACCTAACCTTACCTAACCAAACCTAACCTTCAAACCTAACCTAACCTTCAAACCTAACCTAACCTTACCTAACCAAACCTAACCTTCTAACCTAACCTTCAAACCTAACCTAACCTAACCTTACCTAACCAAACCAAACCCAGCACACACATGAAGCTAGGCTACATACATACACCTAGGTCAACTGATGTTCCTAAGGTTGGCTATTAAGCTGTGAGAGGGTCAGCAGCGACCGCGGCTGCTCCGGCGCATCTCCAGCAGGACAAAAACTGGTACAGCGGCAAGCGTGGGAACCTCGCCATAGGGGGACGAGGAAAGGGGGGGCTGTCTTTCTAACAGTTGGGCCATCATTTGTTCTCCGTTTTGCGGTCCGCTGACCATCATTTGCAGACCAGTTGGTTATTTTTAAGCAGTAGACCATCAGTTGACCATCAATGTGTCATGCTGAACGCACGCTTTGCATGTCGACCAGCATCAGTTGGCCGCGCCAGGCCGTGAGCGCAATGCTCGGGGGCAGTTGAGAAAATGTTCTAAAACACAACGTCTACCGTGAGAATTCTGGATTATTTTTCAAAATACCAGCTCTAATGGTATGTATTAGTTTCTGGAAAATAGTATTTGATTACGCTATCAGTATTCATATTTCCATCTCAGATCTCATCTCAGGGTAGAGGGGGGGGGGGGTAACCGCCCCTCACAGGGTACGATGTTGAGTGACCATCAGCTGGCCGAAAGCAAGTATCAGTTGAACATCAGTTGGCCGCCAGCAAGTGTCAGTTGGTCACCAGCAGGTATTAGTTGGCCGCCAGCAAGTATCAATTGGCCGCTAGCAAGTATCAGTTGGTCACCAGGTAACCTACAGCACAACCCCAAGTATCAGTTGCTTGCAAGCAAGCAGTAGCTGGCCGGCAGCAAGCAAGCATGCATCAGTTGGACCACTACTCCCCATGACACAGCACCGTTACAACTTTCTCTTTCACCGGGAAAGGCTTCCTTCCCAACCTGCTCCTTCCTTGCCCCCCCCCCCCTCCACTGCCGGGCCACGGGCTCCCAGGGGCTCCTTTCTTCGGTTGCGACTTCAGTCCAGTCATGCCTGCTCTCCAGCTCCGACGCCGGCGGTTTCTTTTTTCTGGAATTTTATCCCGTTCTTGTTCTTGCTTTTGTAAACTTCCATCAATTTCTTGCATTTTAAAAGTTTCTTCTTGTTGTTCAATTTCGAGGTATTTTTACCTCCGCCGAGGAGGTTATGTTTTCGTCCTGTTTGTGTGTGTGTCTGTCTGTCTGTCTGTCTGTTTGTTTGTATGTCTGTCACCAAGATAACTCAAAAAGTTATGGACCGATTTGGACGAAATTTGCTGGGCATGTTAGGCGTGATATAGGAGGAACAGATGATTAACTTTTGGTAAAGATTCGTCCATCAGTTTGTTGTTTGTTTGTTTGCTTAATTTTTCGCAATGCCATAACCCAAAAAGTTATGGACGGATTTTTATGAAATTCACATTTGTTGTTAGGTATATAACGATGAATACATGACCAGCTTTTGGTAATGATCCGTTTGTTCGTTTGTCCCTGTTTTTAATTATATACTTTTTAGCACAATAATTAAGAAAATGATGAATGTATCTTTATGGGATTTATAGTGGTTCTCTGTAATGTTAAAAGGCATAAATTATCAAATTTTGTTGCAGATCGGTTCGTTCATTTGTTTGATGTTTGTCATAACGTTTGTTAGCAATATGACTCAAAAAATTATGGACGTATCTTCAAGAAAATCGCACAAACTCTTATTACTATGAAAAGGCACAAATGATTAGATTTTGAAGTTGATACAATGAAAATCATGGTTTCAGAGCCAATTTTGAATTATTTACTACCGTTGCCTCGCTTGGCGGAGGTATGCGCTCTCAGAGTGTTCGAGTTAATAAAATTTCCTTCCAAAGTTTTTTCCGTGTTTTTCCACTCTAAATGTAATTTTTTTCAAGAGCGTTTCTGTCACTATATTTCTTATTTCTGATACTTGATATAAAGATTGTTCTTTCTTTCAACGTTCTTGAACATCTTTTATTTCTAGCAACTTAAGAAATAGATTTCGCTTTTCCGCATTTAAATATAAAGCGCTTCTTTCCCAAACAAGCTTAGTAATTTAGTTAAGTCTTTTTCATCTTACTGCATTTTACAACGAGTTTATTTCTCTGTTCTACGATAAATTTTCTCTCGAGGCATTTTCATTATATTGAATCTTAATCGAGTATGCTTCCTTTTTTGCATATTTTATTTAAAAACCGGTGGTGTCTCTAGCATTATGATTCAAGTATTTTTCTTTCTCATTCATTTTGAATCAAGTTTATCTCTGCCTTTAATTTCAAATCACTTTATCATTATTTTGTATCAAACTTTGTTCACTTTTCATTCAGACACATAATCAATCTGCTTCTGTTTCAATGGTAATAAATTTATTTGCTCTTATCTCCAATGCTAAAGATTTTTTCCCGCAAATTATGGTTCACGTCCCTTTGGAGCTCATGTTGGTCCCAAACTGTCTCATTTTTAGACTCATTTGTCCTATTCCTACTTCATCTTGTCATTCCCATCCTATTCCTATACCGTAGTGTCATTTGCAGTCTCGAGTGTCCCATTCCCGCTCCCTAGCTGTCATTCCCACTCCCAGTGTCCCATTCCCGCTCCCTTGCTGTCATTTCCACTCCCTGGTGTTCCATTCCCGCTCCCTAGCTGTCATTTCCACTCCCAGTGTCCCATTCCCGCTCCCTTGCTGTC
>LQNS02278184.1:5449684-5477850 GCA_001587735.2 Parhyale hawaiensis | reverse complement strand
CTCCATAGCTGTCATTCCCACTCCCAGTGTCCCATTCCCGCTCCCTTGCTGTCATTTCCACTCCCTGGTGTTCCATTCCCGCTCCCTAGCTGTCATTTCCACTCCCAGTGTCCCATTCCCGCTCCCTAGCTGTCATTTCCACTCCCAGTGTCCCATTCCCGCTCCCTTGCTGTCATTTCCACTCCCTGGTGTCCCATTCCCGCTACATAGCGGTCATTCTTACTCCCAAGTGTCCCATTCCCGCTCCCTAGCTGTCATTCCCACTCCCAGTGTCCCAGTGAAAGGCCACAGTAATGCTGCAGAAAAAAAAGAGCCCCACAGCCAGACCTGCTCTGAACGGCCGTGACTGGCAGGTATTGCGTGTGCATCATTCTGTGTGTATGTCTGTGTGTACGTCTTAGCCGTCTTGCCCATCTGGCCGCCTGTATATGCGATCTAAAATTATAAGGCGATTATCCGACATCATCTGTGTCCCTCACTGTATAACCTTAGACACCGAATAATTGTTTAGGATTTTCCGATGGAGTGTTGCTGTACACAATATTCATAGTTCCAGGTTGTTATAGGGTGTTGCGTGCCCTGGGATAGTGCTCTACGGTTAGCCTCTAATAATAGTCACATAGACTACTCCATACACATGACGGCCACTTGACCTGCCTAGTAGGTCTTACAGCAGATGGATGAAGCTTCGACACACAGTTTACTAACAACATAGCGACCTCAAACAAAAAACAAACTGTTGGTTTAAAATGCCAAAGCGACCGCAAGCAAATAATAAACTGTTAGTTCAAACTAACACGGCACAAATTATTGATGGTTCAAATCATTATATCGACCTCAAACAAAAAGCAAACTGTTGGCAGTGAAGCAAGCAACGTGTTTTTCAGCAAGACACACAAATTCGTAGCAACGGGTCGGCGGCAAACGACGATTAGTGAATTTTAGCACATGGAGATGCTGAAAACTGATCACTGTTGATTTTGCTTTGTACCGACAGTTTATTTTGATGAATGGTTGCTCTTTTATCAATAAATTCATTCCTTGGATCACCATGAACAATTTACTAGACTTATCTTTATTTTATTTATTATGTTTTTGTCATGTTTATCTTTCCTTTTGACTGTCTGTTGGTCGCCAAGATTATTCAAAAAGTTATGGACGGATCCTTACGCAATTTGCAGGGATTGTTAGGCATGTTAACAGAAGCAGATGATTAACTTTTGGTGAAAAAAGTTCATCTGTCTGTTTGTTTGTCTGTCTATTTTTCTGGAGGTCATAACTCGAAAAGTAAGGAACGGATTTTTATGAAATTTATATGAATTTTTTGGCATAATACGAAGAGTAAATGACAAAATTTTTGATGATGATGATCTGTTTACTCGTTCTTTTGTTTGTTACTAGGTATGATTTTGCGCTAGTTAGCCCAATAACTCAAAAAGTTATGAATGGATCTTGATGAAACTTACAGGAATTATTACTAATATTAAAAGACATATGTGATTAAATTTTGGTGATGATCGGTTGGTCTACTTGTATGTTTGACTTATATTTGTCATAATGTTTGTTATAAGCAGCATAACTCAAAAAGTTATGAAAAGATCTCATTGAAAATTACAGCAATTGTTAATACGTTCAAAAGGCACAAATGATTAGATTTTGGTGTTGATACGAAGAAAATTATGGTTTTGGAACCAACTTGCATTTTCCGTTTCTGTTGCTCTCAAAGTTTTCTCTAGTTTTTCGATGTTTTGCTTCTTTAGTTTTTTATTAGGTCCCTGTGCTCAATGGAACGCTTTTTCTTGAATTTACTGAATTAGCCCTAAACGTCATGTTAAGGATTGGGTCGTTAAGTACATATAGTACACTAGTACAATAAGTCTGTGATTGGTATAATCATGTAACGATTACTACCCGTGGAGAGTAAAAGATTCACACTGTTCATGCCCTCAGCTGTAATTTTGTTGTATAATTTAGAGTGGCAACCGTATCAAAGATACGCTTGGAACGCACTTCAAACATCCAAGAGAATATGACGCCAAGGGTCAAGAAGCAGAAAAACTGCAACTGCAATGGAAGTTTCCCTCGCACGATCTATCAAGTCCCATATAAACTCGTGAAGTCAAATCTGTACTCAAGTGTACGGTGCCCACTTTAGGTTCAGTTCCAAACTTAAAATGCTTTTGCTAATTTTAACTGGAAGAAGATTTAAAGGAAAGTGAAAAAGTATTTTAAAGAGGGGGAACTTGAGGTGGAGGGAGCATGAGTCCCATTTTATAGCCAAGACTCTTAGAAGCTTGTGTCACCTCTCCGTATTGATGCAAGCATCAATTTGCACTGCCTATTTGTGCACTTTTAGAAAAAAATAAAGAAATAGCTCTTCACGTTGGAGATATATATGATCTATTCGAGTGGACTTCCCGAGATGCGTTGGGTCACTAAAAACGTATCCTAAGATACTACTTAATATTCCATTTCTTTTTCTGCTACTTAAAGCTTTAAATTTCTTTAAGTCATTATAACTCGAAACTAAACAGTACTGGGCATTTTATCATTCATGAAAATCGGTTTATTTTGAGTTTTTCTACCTGTGGTTGAAATTTGTTCCGCATAAAAAACACCCTGTATATGTTTATATATTTATATGCTTAAATCTTTGTTTTTATATTTGTATGTTGCGCGTCGATCCCCCCTCATCTTTCATAAAGAAATTGATAGGTGAAAAATAGGCCTGTGGAGATTTGTAATTAGGTTGAGTTTTCATGGAGATCGATGACCAGAATGTAGAAGCTGGCGAAAGTGGGATCCTTATTCTTTCTCTCACTGCACTTTGCGTGAAACAGTTCTTGACATCGAAATAATGAAGCTATTTTAAGCTTCTCTTAGCGCGGTTATGGAATCTAATTTTTATCACTTTTCCATACATCGAAATATATTTTTGTTCACGGCATTGAAAACTGATAGGTAGAAAATAGACCAGGCTGCAAATGATGGTAAACGTACCGATGTATCTCAATGCAGTTCTTTTTTCCAACGCTGAAGTTCACTCAATACAGAAACATACAATTTCTCTAAACACTCTATTGCATCGTGATCACAGTTTATTTACAGAAGATAGCTGTGTCAAATTTGGGTGAGTGCGCTTCGCTCCTGAATTTCCAGGTTTGTGACGTCACAATTACGTCACGCCACTGTGGAAATATCAAAGATTCCTCGCTGCAACAGTGGCGTGACGCAATTGTGACGTCACAAACCTGAAAATTCAGGGGGGTAGCGTATACACTCAAATTTGACACAACTGAATCGGTTTTACGTCACAATCTCTCGCATCTCCTAGTTAAGGATTGCGGGCTTGGACGGTGCTCAGCTAATGCCAGGACTTTGCTGGAGCTTAGGCCCTTCATTCACCGAATGCCCTTCCTGCCGTGAAACAATGGCGTTTGCGGGACTCGATCGCTCAACCTACTGATGCAGCAGAGCTCTCTGCTTCATCACGCCACTGCGGCATACAACTATCTTCTGTAAATGAACTGTGATCGTGATTTGTACTCTCTTCTGAGGTTTCCTTCATCCTAACTTCAGCTGCCCTGAGTTTACGCTGATGATCTTATTGGCTGCATGATCACCGCAGCAAGTGGCAAGATATTCTTTAGAAGTCAGAAGGGGGAGAAGCATATGATTTTTGGCAGAAAATAATTTTCTCCAATTTGGGTTTTTCTTTCAACTGAACAACATTTCACTTGAGGAAAACTTCTCATTATTATGACAGCTTCAGTATCCTGGATACAGAGCTCAATGTCTATTAGGAGACAATATCGACTGAGGGGGAAAATATTGCTTTTCAGTTTATCACCGAAAGAAAGCTTAGCGCTGCTCAGTCCTTGCACTAATAAGAAAATTAAAGCACTCTGAAAGTGCATACCTCCGCCAAGCAAGGCAATGGTAATGAAAAATTCAAATTGGTGCTGAGACCATGATTTTCTTTATATCAACACCAAAATCTAATCATCTGTGTCTTTAGATAGCATAAACACTTTCTGTAATTTTCTTGAAGATCCATTCAAAAATTTTTGAGTTTTGCTGCTTACAAACATTATGACGAACATAGGTCAAACATATGAGCTAACCAACCGATCTGAACCAAAATTTAATCATTTATGTCTTCTAACAGTGCTAACAACTCCTGTAAATTTCAAAAAGAACCATTCAGAAGTTTTGAGTTATTGCGTTAACAAGCATAAAATCAAACCCAGTAACAAACACACGAACGAACAAACAGATCATCACAAAAATTTGGTCATTTACACTTCGTAATAAACCTAACAACTCATGCAAATTTCATGAAAATCCGTCCATAACTTCTTGAGTTATGGCATTGACAAAATGAGGTAGACAGACAAACAAACAAACTGATTGACGGATTTTCACCATAAGCTAATCATCTGTTCCTCTTAACATACTTAACAATTCCTGTAAATTTCATATAAATCCGTTCATAACTTTTTGAGTTATCTTGATGACAGACAGATGGACAGGATAACAGAGCAAAAGACTAAGAGACAGACAGACAAACCCGACGAAAACATTACCTCCTTGGCGGAGGTAATTATGATCAATGAAGACGGATTATTGCCATTTGTGACAGCGTGGGCATTCCATTGTGTCGTATAATAGCCAAGATTGTGCGCACTACGATATCTTTGTAAAACAAGCAGGCGAACAAGATTATATATCAGTGATTTATAAGTATACATATAGATAAATAAATATCTAGGAAAGCCTCTATACAATGTTAGGCTTAATAATAATGCTTTGATCCTGGGGAAGATTCCGTCCACCAAGGCCTCCATATCACAATCCCTGCCCCTAATGCCGGGGACACATATGCATTTCTACGCCCAACTGGTTGCTAGGTTGAGCAGCTCCTGGGCCGTTTCGAGATATATTTAATATCGGTAGCATAGATACGGTGGCATCAATGACGTCCGAGTCTCGCATCCAAGCATCAAGTTGTCTGTGTAAATGCCTAGTGTGGCGGCCCCGGCAATACGCTTCCTTTATTGGATAGAAGAAAATTAAGCTACTGTTGTAATTGTCTCGGAAGTATAAACGATCGGTTCTGCATGGCTGATCGTGCAGGACATTCTATCTCCCTTCGTATCAATGATGCGGGTGCAGGCATAAGTGAAGAACATTTCTCTCTGCAGAATTTCTACTGGTCTAAGAAAGTACACCATAATATGCCTATACAGGATAGGCGTAATTAAATTTTCATTTTTTTTAATCCCTACGAAATAGTAGCTTGTTGATATTGTAAGCATGCTGTATTAGGAGCATGGTGGAATGGGCGCCAAAATTATGCCTTCAACGATTGACTTGTCCGCAACGTCATACACGCTTAGGCTTCCCCACTTCGAATCGTGTTGCAAGTGTTAGCAGCAGCCCGATTACATTGAGCCTCCTGAAACTTCCTTTTGTGTAACAAAATTGAGTTTCTGTACAGGAGTCTCAAGGATAAACCAATTGAGGGTCAATGCCTGGAACTTAATTCAGTCGGACGAAGCCAGCGCACCTGCCTCAAGTTTCGAACAAGTTAAGCCTCAAAGGCTTAATTTTTCACTACCCAGTCGAACGTGGCCAAAGTGCATACTAAGCTAAATAGCTATAGCCGGTGGTTTGCCTGGAAATCTAAGTATAAATTACATTCAATGCATGCGTGATGCACATCTTACCAAATGGGAGACACCTGATGCATGTTCTGACCGTAGAGTTCCTGAGCATGCTAGCGGAAGCTCAGGTAGGAAACTTTCATTTGTAAATGTAATATTACCTGAATCCGTTATTTTATATTTCTTCTATAGGGTTAAACTGTAAAACCACCTATTTTTAGGCTACAACTTTATGGTTGCTTACTTGCTTATTATATATATGTTTTCCATGCTCAGCTAATATTATTTGTTTACTTTTTTAAAGTATTATGTTGCTTTTAATTTCTGGATTCTTTGAATTACTGGTATCCTTGATGCCGCAGTGCAAATCTGAAATCTTTTTTTCCTCACTACCACATCCAGCCAGGCAGGCACCGTAATTACACCTTTACCAACCCGGTCCTCACTGCAACACGTGGTTATTGCTGCCATACACTGCAGCCTGGTCACGCTCAATGCCAGCTTCAGCACGACGGGCTGACGCGCGAGGTTTCTACAGTACAAATCGGTTTCCAAATTCAAGAAACCGGTTATAGAATGTGACAAGCCAAATTATTATGGTGAGGGTAGTTTGGGACAAACATTTTTAGCTTTATGGATATTGTATTCATTTAGGTTCTTTTTTTAAAACTATACAGTTGTCATGATACAAACTGGTTTTTAATTAAAAAATAGGTTTGAAAAATGCGAGACGTTAAATTGTTATTATTGTGGGTGTAGTTCGTGACAGAATATTCATTAGATTTTATGTGTATATATATTTTTCATTCGTTTTTCTTTTCAAATAATATGGTTTTCATTGTAGCATTCGCTATCCAAATTCAAAAAAGCGGGTTTAGATAATATGACGGCCAATTTATCATGGCAAATGTACTTTGGACAGAAATTTTCTTATATAGAATTAGGAAGAATTGTCTTTACTGAATTAAGTTTTTTATTACGTGGTTTCATAACACAGATTGGTATCTAAAATTAAGGAACCACGTTTGTTAAATATGAAAAACCCAAAAGTACGGTCACTTTCGTTCGAGGCAAAAATATTTTGCAATTTTTAAAAATGAAACTTAATTTTTTTCGAAAAGCTCGTGGTTGGGAAAATATGATTAACTAAAATACGGTGTGTACAGTTTCGAAAACGACTGCTATCGAATAAAAGAATGTTTACAGTTATCTGCAAAATTAACTTTGTAAAAGCAGCCACATATATAATGGCGTAGTATACGAAAAACGTAAAGTTTAAAAGTTACTTTCTAATCCGCAGGAATTTGTCAGACGGCCGCTATTCAGAAACTCAACGAATGGAAAAGCTTATATTCCTGAATCAGAGCCCGGGAAGATAAAGAAACAAGGATTTTGGTGAAGTAATTATTGCTGCCATCATTTTGTGACGGGGTGGGCCACTAGTTTTTCTCATATTTAGATGAGTTATTTTCAATTTCTATATAAGTTTCTCTCCCCCGATATATGTTGCTTATAATTTTCCACGCACGTGGTCACTGCTTACAAATAAGTAAACCTATTACTGAAGAGATGATACCCTACCTTATATAACTTAGGTACATTAGTTGATTATAGGTCGAGGTCCAAATGCTCTTACACCACCCGCTGTTTGTCTTCCACTTCGTTCCATGAGCATTGGAAGGTCCAGGGGTAAGTCATCGCCACAGTGCACGTAACGGCTTATGGCTGGTTTTTCTGATACTTTCAGCAGGTGTCCAGTAAGCATAGTAATTTATAACATTTTCCTTGGCACAGATATTACCCAGCTTTCGGATAGTAATTTTAATTGAATTTAGTTCCCACCTATAGACGTCCCTTATTACTGCACGTTTGGGATACCCAAGTTGACCTTCTTCATACGCCACATGCTACGTGTCCTGACCATGACTAGGCACGTTGCAAAATGATTCGTCGACCTCTCATTATTTACGGGCCGGGCGTGAGGAATTGATGCCTTGTTGAACGCTCGTTTAGGGATGATTATAGCCGTGAGAACAGCACGATGTGATTGGCTGGTAAAAGCGAAAGGCTTATTTTTTAGGATATTAAAGTCATCTGCCAACAGGTGGCGCAAATTTAGAAGTGAATCCAATGAGGAAAATTAGATGGTGAGTTGAGAATTATTGGAGGGAAGCGTGACGAAATTTGTATATGAATGTACAATTATGGAGCAATAGTGATACATGTCGTCGCGGTAGTAACCGTATGATGTTATCTGCACGTGCCTGCGAAAATGATGGCTATGATAGTAATCCTACCACGTCCTCGACCTAATGATGGAAATGATAGTTATTACCTGCGCCTTCTAAATTGAGTTTTACAAGAATATTCCTCCATGAGTTTAAATAGTAACATCTATAAATAAATGCAGATGATTATTTACATAGCAATGTTTCTATTAGCATGTACGAGCCAATGGATGAAAATTTAAATAAAATCCGATGCATCCGAAAATAATGGCCAAATAATAATAATAATGGCTAATACAAAGTCCGTCCAGGCGATTTTGGATTAACGACAAAAAAATGTATATAATTTTCAACTCCTTGGAAAATCTCAACTAAAATACTATTTCTACTCGTGCATACTTCTGAATTTGCGGCTTATATTAAGCGAGCTATGTATTGCAAGCAGCTGTAGCTATTCCGAAACGTACGTCCAGAGGGTTCCGACTCCCCACCTTGGTTCGAGTGTGAGGCATTGATCTCAAACTGATTGCACGTGAGATTGCTAAGAGTTTAATCCTGCTAACCTTTTTGTGGAGCAATATTAAGTTTACAAGTCTCCAGCGTAATCGGTTTGGGATGAACACCTGATTCTCTGTCCAAAATAGGGAATCAAACACCAAGAGTTGAAGTTTCACATAAAGTTAAAGCTATTCTAATTCCATTATCTGACCAAAATAGGAGAATTAAACATGCTAAATGGTTCAGATAACCACCATTGCCTAGAAAAATTATGGCAAAGGTAAGAGTCGTACTAGAGCTTAAAAACTGTCAGGTTAATTAACATATGGAGAGTAACAGAGTAATAATTTTTGGTATTGAAGAAGTGTGTCAGTCGGTGTAATGCGGTCTAGCTGAAGTTCGGACATAACAGGTGTTCCTATAAGATAGGTTTGGAACTTACCATAGTCTAGCTATTTCAAACCTATTCTAACCTACCCTAACATTTTCTTAACTAGCATAACCTATTCTGTGCTAACTTAACCTAGTCTAACATAGCCTTTTCTAACATATAACATAACTTATGCTAACCTAGCGAAACTAATTTTATCCTAGCTTAAAACAAAGTCTAACGAAACATATTCAGACCTAACGTAACCTTAATTTACATAGTCTAATGAATCTATTCCGACCTAACATAGCTTAGCCTACCCTAATCTAACACATATGTAGTGTGCGGTAAGCCCCATACTATACCGAGTGCTGAGAAATTCTACTTGCTGGACTGGAGAAATTCACGACTGAGTTACCCAGTCTACCCAAGTGTGTAGGCACCCAAATATGTCATTTCCTAATCTCGTTTGGACCTTGTGTCATTTCCCTTTCTCAGTGGGACCTTGCACTGTGTGTAAGATCCTTAGCACTTTCAGAAGCATCTTTTAGCACAATCAGCTGAATTTTTCAGCACTTTCATCGCTCACAGCCTGACAGGAGGCAGCGTGACTCTGCTGTTTTTCCCGTAGGAAGAAAATATATACAAAATGAATAAATAAAAAACGTCCGTGAACTGGACGCAGCTAGGCCTGCTGGTGTCTTCTTCAATTTTGTGATGTTTTTCCTTTAAAGTCATTTTGTCTAAACAGCATTTGAAGTTAATAAACAGGAGACTGATGTCAGCTTTAACATTATTTCTGGAGACCCATTCAGCAGTTTTCTTTCTGAGTTTAGGTGGTACTGGGACAATAGGTGGACACTAGGGTATGATATTTGTGGCTATAAGTTAGAATAAAATAAATAAAAAATAAAATACATTTATTCTCTCATCTGAATACAGTGCCTAACATATCAAAACAAACAAACAAATACCATTTATTATCTCGTATACAGGGTACAATGGATACACCTATCGAGGTTTTCTTTTGCCTTAATTCTAGAAGTTTGAAGATCCAGTAGTGTGAAGAGCACGAGAAGCAGTCCGTGCTGAGAGTCAATTTAGGATCCCTCATCGTGCATCGCCTGGCCTCTCGGTGCTGGGGTTCTCCACGCAGTGTAAATCCGTAGCGTGCTGTCCGGGGAATCGAACCCGGGCCTCCGTTGATGCGATGCCGAACCGTTTTCACTTCACCACCGAGAGGGTGATTAACTGCTGCATGCGTATCTTTTGTAACGTTTCAGGAAAGGATATCGTTCAATCATTCCCAGTTAATGGGTTAAGGGCGCATCAGGCAACGCTAACATGAGTGGGAAATTACCAGTTGGCCTATTGATCAAAAACCTATTAATGACCCATTCTAGCCTAATCAACCGATTCCAATAATACTGCACCTATTTTCAACTTACCTAATCTATTCGCAACCATCATAACCTTTTCCGATCCAACCTAACTTAGCACATGCTGTAAGATATTCCACTTATTAGATACACAGGAATCCATATATCTTTCTTTCAAAATCTTGCACAATCTCTCCCTGGAAGTCAGTCTGTTTATGCCAGACCCCAGTGAGTTCAGTTCTCGCATTGCTATTTGCATAGCCAAGGACCGCATTAATTCATAAGTCACTTCAGTATCCATGCTACCAGGAACCTTCCCTTGTCCTGACCATTGCTGCCCTTTTATCCTATTGCACAAGCTGTTCCATTAGTCCCGTGTTGCGTGTGCAACAGATGTGTTGCGCAACACGTGGCGAGACAGATACACCAGGGGCTGGTCAGGTGATGTATATGATGGCGTGTAGGAGGTCACTTCGTTAGGACAGGAGAGATTGTTGCCAAGATTGTGCATGTGTTTGTGTGGAAAACGAAAGTGGGGCACAGTGTTGCTAAATGGTAAGTGTCCATACATGATATTTGTACTCGTAAATAAATGAGAGAGATTGTGGCCAATCAAGGGAATACTGATAACTAGAGCACTCTGAGAGCGCATACCTCGGCCGAGCAGGGCAATGTTAAGGAAAAATTATAATTGAGTTTGAAACTTGGATTTCTTATTTAGCGTCTCAAAAATTTGATCACTTGTGTCTCTTTACAGTATCAAATAACAGCTTGTGTAATTTTCTTGAAAATCCATCCGTATCTTTTTGAGTTTTGTATGGTAAGTTGTTGGAAAAAAATTTGACATTCCAACACACAAACTGAAGAACTGATCAACACCAAAATTTGGTGTTTGTGCCTTTTAACGCGTCTAACAATTCCTGCAAATTACATGTATATCTATGTAAAATTTTTTAGTCATGTTCTGACAACCGTTAGTGAAACACTCAATCGGACAAACCGATCACAACCAAATTTAGGTCATTTCTGTCTCGTAATATTCTTTACCATTTCATGACGATCCGTTCGTAACTTCTTTATCACCCACGAACAAAGTGAGAGAGGTGATAATTTTTTCGTTGAAGAGTTAAGCATATATATATTTGTATATATGTTACAGTGAATGTGTGAAACCAGTAATTTCATGAAATCCCTGAAAATTTCAGCCATTTCATGTAATTCCTGTTTCACTCGGGGACTTCACGAAGTCACTGAAATTTCTAGGAATTCCATGAAATGACTAAATGCAAGCAGTTAATATTACACAGATTCACTGACGATGGAAATGATAACACTAGACTCCTGAATTGATTATAATGTAATTTGTCCTCTGCCTTCTCATGATGAACGGAACTGCCCCTGTCGGAGCCCACTTTCTTCCAGTGGATTAATATATGTAGATTGCAGAAGGATGCTCTAAATCGGTTCTTGGTTTTGGGTTGTACTGTACATCCATTCATTAATAGGTTTAGTCTCTTGTAAATCTACTATATAATAATTCACGTCGTGTTTTTATTTATTTATTTATATATTCATATCTTTCCTGTCACGCTCTATGGGAATAAGATAGGAGAAAATTCAGATTTCAAAATGTAAAACAAAAGTGGGGCACCTTGCAATTTTTTTTCGGCGAAAAAAAAAGTTGGGTACCTTGCAATCTTTTTTCTTCAGTATTAGATAGGGGAAAAATACAACTAATAAGATAGCAGAAAATTCAGATTTCAGAATGCGAAAAAAAAAAGTTGAGTACCTTGGACACTTTTTCTTCAGTATTAGATAGGGGAAAAATGAGGAAGCCCAAAAGACGGCGGGGGTTTTGGTGAAGTGTTAATTTTCTGCCGTCATTTATAATGACGGCATGGGCCACTAGTTTTAATATAATAAATGAACTTCGGTTTTGTAAGAGTCATTAGTGATTCCTGGTTAACAGATAGGAATGCGCTGTACACACTGCCCGCAGCAATGTTATCGCAGGACAATCAATTCGTGATTGGTTATTAAAACAACTAAGAAAGCTAAAGAATTATGTGACTGGTTTTCGGCAGTGAACTTGATTTTTTGATGTTCACTATTTAGATAATCCAGAAATAAGTCAGAATCTGATTGATTCTTAAATACTAGGACGGTGTCATCTACATAGCGCCTTTAGTGGATCGGTTTGAAGTCATTAGGGCAATCGTTAAGCCAAAGAGTTTCATGATGACATAGGAAAATATTTGCTAGCGACGGACTGAGCGGGCTACCCATGGAGACCCCATCTATTTGTTTGTACAGTCTANAGGTAGGTTTGTCCATGTTGTGGAATAGGTCCGTGCCGTCAAAAACTTTGTTGCAAATGATATCAATAGTTTCGTCTACGGGGATGTTGGTGAACAGAGAGGTGACATCGAAGCTGGATAGGTGGGCGTTGGGATGCAACTGGAGGTCTTTAATTGATACGGTCAAGAAATTCATATGAATTTCGTGACCGTATCAAAGACCTCCAAATATCGGCAGCGGCACCCTCCGCAGCTACGTACATCTCCTCTAGGACTCGCTAAATCTTAACGATCAATGCGTCAGAGACCACCTTATTCCAATATGTTTCACGTCCCAAGTACGTTAACGTCTCTGAGTTCCGCACATCTGCAGCAGTAGATAGTGCTTGCAAAATACTCTCCTTCGCTGAATTTTTCTCCTCACTTTTCTTTTTTTTTTTCTTTCCCTGATATCTTGATGATACTGACATAGTGACAATAGCTCATAGAGGGCCGGGGCGTAAGTCCCGGTGTCTCTCTGGGAATGAACCCACAGTATTGGTTCGTAACAGTGAGCTGTTCAATCTAATCTCCTTCTAAGTGCATACCTGCATTAAGCACATACCTCTCCAATTCCCGGAGCGAGTGGATCTATATATATATAGATAAATCTGATTTATAAAAGAACATAAAAAGGCTATTCGGAAAATGAGAAACCCATTAGCTTGCACTTGGCAAGCTCGTAGCACAGGCGACTTGTAACTTGCGCTATTTAGTATCGCGTCACTAATGAACCTTTCTCCTTTTAAGCTCTGAAGAGTTCTATACGCCTTGTTAGATACTGGCTTGTATATTCTAGAGATGCGCCTCTGCAGGCAGGCATTCACAGCCACAAATTGGTATGCCCCTCGTCCACAGAACAGGTTCCTCCATGGATGAGTAAGCTGTTCCCTAGATCCCGCGGCACCGAGGTCATTTCTGATGGAAAGATAATAATGCACTGCGTTGGTGTAAATTAGGATACCGAACTCTAAGGCAATGTGCGCAATTGGGTAAATCAGTCGTTTTTCGCCCACCAGGGGAGCTCGGTGTTATTTTAAACTAGCCAAAAGCATGTGGTATATTATAAAAGCCGTAGAAACTCCGTTTGAGGGAAAGATAACAATCTACAGCGCTGGTGCAGATTAAAACAGCCACTTCTAGCAAAAAAAAAAAAAGGCGGCAATCGCGTGATTGAGTCTAATTCTAACCCGAGGAGGGACTCAACACTTTCAGAATGTGCCGAAAGCCCTGTAGAGTTTTACCTTAAATCATACAAACTATCTCAAATGGCATGTCAGTAACCCATAGCACTGGTGCAAATTAAGATATCCAACTCCAATGACAATGTATTTTAAAGTAATCACAATTTCACTTTGGGCGATAGAGGGAGCAGTGTTCACAGTATATGTGTTAAAGAGCAAACAAAACTAGCAACTGGGTAATACAACTCGGGCCACATTGGTAAAACGTCTCAAATGACAGTGAGAGTCCATAGTGCTGAGTGGTTAAGCTAACCAACTGGCGACGAAGAAGTAATTGATTGTGCAATCCGTTCTATGAGACTTCCAGCCCTCAGAAGGCTTTGAGCGCAGTTCGAATGCGTCCTATATGAGCAAATAGGACAGAAATACCCGAGGATGAAGTTATTGATTAATACTGGGCAGCACGATATAATCACTCGCTCAAATTAAGAGCGAATGTTCTGCTCGTCAAGATGAGCGTGCGTTTGCTCACTGTGGCCCTGTTAACAAGAGACCTAGAGTGAGAATGCAAGATCTTGCCACTTTGAAGCCTATAAATTTGATCGGGAAAAAAGAGCTGGGCGGGGCCTGTTTCTGTGGTGCTACTTCGGCTTTACGTCTCTTTGAAACATTTACTGTGACTTGTGTGCGGTGTTGCAGATTATATGCGAATCTTCGCCATTGGATGAAAAAAAAATCAAGTAGTTTGAAGGGTAAATCTCTATTCAACAAGAAATCTCTGCCCAAAGTACAGAATGCTTCAAATTAATACATTTGGTTGCGAAGATCAAGGAAGAGATTTCTGGGTATTAAATACACTACAGTGGAGCCCCTCCTTCTCCAGGCGTCGCACACTCTTAACGGCTAAAGCGTCCGAGGCTCCCTTAATCCGTCTTCTTCTCTCTTCCCGCTCCAACTACACTGTCAAACATCTTTAACTCCGCATATCAGCGACTATTGATCGTGATTGCTCGCATTCATGATCGTCTCTTTTGCTGAGATTCTTCTCCCTCCTCTTTGTTTTTTCTCTTTTCTCCAGTCCTCTATATCCTACTAACATAATGGCAATAGCTCATAGAGGGCCGGGGTGTAAGTCCCGGTGTCTCTTTGGGAATGGGCCTTTTGGTTCGTCTACTGCCGCCTATCTGATCTAATCTAATCTTAAGCAGAGAACCCAAAAGAGAGATAGCTGTTGAAGCGGAGAGTTCCAAAACGGAGACAATCCAGAAACACTGTGGTAATAACTGACGCCATACCGAGTGACGAGCAGAATAATATATATATATTATATATATATATATATATATATAGCATGTATTGCTGGGCAACTGGACGGCTTGCTGTGATTTTAGCTGAAGAAGAGGTTTATAAATGAAGAAAAAACAGGTTTACTTCAGAACCTGTCTCGTCAAAACATAGAGAATATTTCAGTCGGGATTTAGCTGATCCACTGTAATGACAAACCTTTCTATTGTTGCGCCTACTTTCTTGCGGGTATAATAATTCATAGAAAAAATAAAAATGAGTCTGGAATTTAATAATAATGATTTTGGATAACTGGGAAGCGGTCTTGATTAAGACCAGCATTAGGGTAGCACGTAATGTGGTCCTGCTGTCTTCGGAGGGATGCCTGCATAGTGGCCCAATTTGACGATTCGGGTTTTTTCTCAGTCCAAAGACCGGGTAAGTCGGGGCAGTATTCCCGTTCGTTTTTCCCATCGTGTGTGGATGTTTGGAATGGTCTTGATGGCTCTGTCTTCGCTGGAGCTGGTATTGGCAGCTTTAAACGATCCGTAAACCGAGTTATTCTGTGATCTTGGATCTTTTTTTTTTTCATTCTTTTGTTTTCATCACCCGCTGGGCTGGTTGCGTGGGGGTTTGTTAACCTCTTGGAGTTTCTCCGTTCCTACGTCGCCAGTCTTTTGTGATTTAATAATAATAATAATAATTATAATCGGACCAAAATTACTTGCATCTCAAAAGTTAGGTAATTACACAAGGATTCAAAATTTAAGGTTAGGTATGCAAGGACTGGTTTTCTCTGAATCTCAATTATAAAAAGACATGAAACGTCAGTTTTTGGCTCCATGCATATATGGTTGTGACGCCATCATTGCAGAGACTGAGGGTGTGTTTCGATGGGGACCATATTGGGCCTTTGAGGCTTCGCTTGTAAAAAAAAAACGTCAGGCAGGAGTTTTGGTTTCGTCACTACTGAATTGCGTCTCAAGTGTTAGAAGCAACCCGATTATGATGAGCTTGCTGAAAACTCGATTTCAAGGACCAAGATTGAGTGTCTGGAAGTCAGAGGGTTAACCGATGAAGGGTCAATACCTGAAACTCAATTCAGCTGGTCGAAGCCAACGCACCTGCCTGAAATTCCAAACACGTCTAGCTTTGAAGGCTTAATTTTGGCACCCAATCGAATATGCCACAATTTTCTCAATCTCTGCCAGGGTGGAAAAGGTTGGTTTGTACCACCTCTTAACGTACCAGCTCCTTAACGTACCAGCTCCTTAACGTACCAGCTCCTTAACGTACCACCTCCTTAACGTACCAACTCGTTAACGTACCACTTCCTAAACGTACCAACTCTCTAACGTACCAATTCCTTAATGTACCAACTCCTTAGCGATCTAACTCTTAAACGTTTTTGCCAAACATATCTTATAATCTTTATTTCAAAGAGTTTGTAAATTTCAACGAGATTCCTCACTGAATATGCAACCAGTTTGCAAGCTATGGAGCAATAAGATGTGTGGAGGCTGCCTCTACTATAAAATATATATAAATATATATATATATATATATATATATATATATATATATATATATATATATATATATATATATATATATATATATATATATATATATATATATATATATATTATATACTCTTGGTTAAATTCATGCTACATTACCTTCAATTTAGTAAGAAATTTAAATAATCTTTCTTTTGGGAATAAACCACACGTAGAACTCCAAGCAAGATCATCATAAAATCAAGTTGACTATCTGCCCATGAGTCTCTAAAACAAGACTATTGATTACATTACATCGGGTCTGATGAATTCAATTTGCATTTTGTTCATGTCAGGTCACCAGTCTATCCACTCAGACCCTGGGGTATTCATGTCTTCAGTTTCGAATACTTTTCAACGGTGAATACTTTCCAAGTCAACGGTCAGGTCTTTCCCTTCGTCACCCTAGGGGGCGCTTCCAATATGACTCAGCATAAATCAAGTTGACCATCTTCGTACGAGTCATAAAAACCAGTTCCATGATTGCATCACACAGACGCTCCGTTGACGTGTGCAACTCTTGAATATCTGCTCTTGCAGCAGTCATATTTAGAGAAGCGACTGCTAGGGGGCGCTCCACAAAAGGTTGGCGACATCATTTCGTTGACCATCTTCGTATGAGGCAAATGTAATGAGTTATAATTTTTTGCAGGTCTTATTAATTATCGTTCCCTGCTACCAAAACTGTCGATGTAAGACTGCTTGATGCTGCTGTCGTTCATTATTTGCAATGCTGAGATTTCAAATAGAAAAGCAATGGAATTGCCAGCTTCTCTTTTATTATTATTTATTGCACCATTTTACACAAAAAAGATCTGAGCACCGCCAATTTTAATTCTACTAACCCTCATTTCAAAAAAAAAAATAAAATTCCTAGCTCTAAAGCCCGGTGCAGACGATACGCTATTGTCCTGTGTTTTCACTTCACCGCTTTCGAATACTTCGTACAGTCTTTGCAAACACAACTCTGTGTCTAGCAGAAGTTTCAATAAAATGTTTACCATCATATCCTCTGGCTTAGAAAGTTTCACTATTGCAGTGCCTCGTGTATTTTCAAATTTTTAGCGAATGTCGTTTCAGAAAGCAGCGCACTTTTTGTTGTTTACATCGATGACGCAACGCATACGAACGTGGTGAAGTGAAAACACAGAACAAAAGACTATCGTCTGCAGCGGGCTTTACAGTCAGGCACAGAGACAAAAATGAAGCTGACTGGTGGCAAATTCTCACAAGAAAAAACATGCAGGTATCTAGAGTACAGGCTGGCTGCAGCTACACTATGCATATTTTTGTACTAGATAGAAGGATGCTACAAGAAAAAAATTAAAATAAAATACAACACTGTCACATACACTGAAATATTCATATATTAATCGATGAACGAATAAATACATAATGTTTGTTATTGTATTGCGCTGTTTCCTTAATACCACCAACACGGCTGGAAAATGCTATTAAATTAGAAGCAAAGCAATAACACAGTAATTATTTATACTTTGAATGTTTTTCAATGCTGCAGTAATTCCAGAGACGACTTATAATGTAATTTCAAACCCTGTTACAAATTCAAGGCCGTTAAGTACCACTAGTATCCTGGATACGATCCCAAATTTATTTTGTTCGCACACGTTTGTTACGAATTGTTCACTATATATGTAAATCTAACCTATGCGTGACGTACTGGCGCCAAACTCGCCATTCTGTATGAGCTCGTAATCGTGCGTGCGTTCAAGTAAGCTTTCTTGCCGCTCAAAAACCACCAGCAGCACTATAATAAGCACTACCTAACCTAGCCTAGCCTAACCTAACCTTACTAAACCTTGCCTTACCTTACCTAACCCTACCTAACTTAAAATAACCTTACCTAACCTTGCCCAACCTAATTTAACCTTACATAGACCTTACCTAACCTAAATTAACCTTACCTTACCTATCCTAACCTAGCCTTACCTAATCTAACCTAATCTACGATACAGCGAGCAGACACAGCTCACAAACATGAACGCCGCCCGTACATACACCGATGCTCGTGCACAATCGTCCATAGCACATGGCGAGTTTGGCGCCTGTGCGTCCGTGAGGCACTGGACCACCAAGAAACGTATCCTAACTCAAAACCTATCGTAAGCTCTCAGTTTATGCCCTAAGTACGACAGTGAGATTGTATGCAAGGGGTGACAACCAAGCAAGTAAACAATATTATCAGAATTTTAATAGCACGTACGTACATGGATAAATAATAGACAGTTGTTGGCTTACTTGCTTGCTCCTTTGGTTTGTCCTTTCCGGTTCCGTCACGCTCTTTAGGAGAAAATTTATCTACTTACTCAATAATAAAATGGGATTCCATGAATTTTCAGCCCTGAATTACGATAGCGAATAATTATAGTTTCTAGAATACATGCTCGGAAGTCGAAATACTGCATTTTCTGAAGCATCTTCGCGTTGGAAAGTAGCTCGATACTATTTGATATGATATGACCCTTTTTTGAGCGTGGTTGATGAAAGTCTGCACCGTTGCTGAAATTTCTATCCAATAAGCTATATTGCCTCTGCTTTACCTAAAGTTCTTCGTTGCATTTGCAACCTAAACCTAAGGAAAACATTTTCAATTCGTATTGCAGCTGAATTTCGATCCTCATGATTCAATTCACTGCTGATATCCTGGATAAGGAAGCACTGAGCATTTCCGTTGAATTCTTCTGATTTTGAACTCTATTTTCATTGCGTTACTTGACTTTCAAGCATTTCAAAACTGATATTCGTGCTTTTACCTGCAGGTGGGAAATTTTGTTCTCGCAAACTCATGACGGCACAAGGTTCATCATTACTCTAATGGAAGATGAAGCCTACGGGTATGAGGCATAATTTTTACAACTAAGCCCGTACCGCAAGCAAAAACAATGAAAAACGCCCTTAGGAAATCACTGTCATCATTTTTGACAACTGGGTACCCTAATTAAAGTGATATCTACTAGCTGGGACCTGTCCAAATCCCACAGGCAAAAAGATTCAATCTTCACTGATACTTTGATCCACATCTTAGTTACTCAGTATGAAATTATACCTATTCAAGTCAGAGGCACCACTAAATTTTTGTTCTTGCCTCGACGACCGTATCAGTGATACCCTGTAATAATACATTCTCCCCTCTTGTCAGTTTTGAGGGCGTAACTTACAGACGGAGGGATGGAACCACCGGTATAATAATATTCTCTAGGTATCTATTGAGAAATAAGACTGTGATGCTGTACTCCTGTTTGTTTTCTTAAGTGCTTGCTTACTCACGTGTTTGTATGTATGTCAGCGTGAGCACAATCTTCGCTATTATACATAGAATAGAATAATAATGCTGCTTCAATTTGTGACTTCAGTTCATCATTAATATGGAAAAGACCGCTGTATCCTATCTACGGCTCGGCAGTATTTACCTGTTCAAAAAATATTCGTCTCTCTATACATATATTTTGTCACTTCAAAATTTTAATATAACCTATTCTAAGCCGACGAATCAAGCAGAACAAAATAAAATTCTTAGGATAGGTATTTAGTGCCCCATGGGCTACTGGCTATCTATTAGATATCGCATATATCTGAAGAGACGCAATAATACTTCTAGTATATATGGCTTGTTATGCTCGGACTGGAGGAGTTCCTGCTAAGTATACAGAAGTCTATGTACTTAGCCGTCAACAATAATAATAATAACACTTTGTTTATCCTCCGTAGCCGTCAACAATAAATGAATGATGACACTATACTATGGTGTCATCCGCTACAAAGCAGCCCTTCACATCGTGGGTAAACTGTCAAGTTGACCGGCATCTTCACAGCTTATAAAAATTGCAACCTGTTTGTTTCGCAAAGAAAAAAAAAACGCCTTTGAAAGATACGACTCCCTTTACTTTCTACTGCAATTGTCCAGTCAGCATCCCAGCCGCCAGGGGGCGTTTATATAAAGATTAGCTAAAAATTCGAGTTCACTATCTCCGCAGCAATAACACAAAACAAGTTTACTGATTACAACGTCCAGGAGACACTCTTGAGAAATATGCAAATCATTTCCCTTCGCTGGGCCCGTCCTGCGAGACTGCCTCCAGAGGGCGCTTCAGACAATATTTACTAAACACGCAAGTTAGTTAACTTCAGAGTCATTGCGATAAACGTTCAATTAATGAATTAGCGAGGCCTATTATTAAGGCACTATCATTAACATTATCATTATTAATTCACACCAGGCTGGCGACGTAGGAACGGAGAAACTCCATGAGGTTAACAAACCCCCCCGCAACCAGCCCATCGGGTGGAGAAAACAAAAAAATGAAAAAAAAAGAAGATCCGAGATCACAGAATAGCTCTGTGTACATGACTATAGAAAATAATTAGGTGAGTGAAACTTAGGTTTTCTTCAATGTTATCAACTCTTCTAGGGCATCTAAAACAAACATTAAATATGCTACCGGTAGGTGTGAATATGTATAATGAAGTAGCAATATCCCTAGAGCTGGAACCACATGATTCTCCTCCTTTGAAGTGCTATGGGTGTTTTAGGATTCTCGAATTTCCTCCTATTCTCTCTGTGCAAGGAAAAACAGATACGACTCGAGCACTCTGAGAGCGCATACCTCCGCCAAGACAGGCAACGATTACAAAAAAAAAATAAAATTGGTTCTGAAACTATTATTTTCTCTGTATCAACACCAAAATCTTATCATTTGTCTCCTTCAATAGTGTTAACAGCTCCAGTAATTTTTTTGAAGATCCGTTCGTAACTTTTTGAGTTATGTAGCTAACAAACATCTTGACAAACATGAGTCAAACTCACAAACGGACCAATCTATCATCGCCAAAATTAATCATTTAAGTCTTTTAACATTACTAACAACTCCTGAAAATTTCACAAAGGTCCATTCACAATTTTTTGAGTTATTGTGCTAACAAGCATAAAATTGAAAACAGTGACAAACTAAAGAACGAGCCCACAGATCATTACAAAAATTTGGTGATGTATTTTTCGTGATATACCTAACAACTTATGTAAATTTCATAAAAATCCGTCCATAACTGTTTGAGTAATGGCATTGAGAAAAATGTGGCAGACAAACAACCAAACGGATGGACGGATTTTCACCAAAAGTCTTTTCCTCTCAACATACCTAACAATCCCTGTAAATTTCGTCAATATCGGTCCTTAACTTTTTGAGTTATCTTGATGACAGACAGAAAGACAGACAAACAAACGGACAGACAGACAAGCCCAACGATAACATAACCTCCTTGGCGGAGGTAAATATCAAAATAAATAATGCACTAAATAAAGGTGTCGTACATGCTCCTATTTTTATAAACTGCGCAGTATCCGCTAGAATGCAGTTTTCCGCGTGTCTGTGTATCTGTCCTTCCGCACCGAAAGTATGGGTTTTTCTACAGATCATGAGATTTTTAGCCCAGGTAGCGACATTAAGAGTGGCTCACTAGCGGCGTGATCGCTGGCAAGTAAAGAGGTGGAGGTATGCCGCTGCTGCACATACCCTCCTCCCCATGAGCTTTGAAGCAGTTTAATATATTATTGTCTATGTCGTACGTAGTCCACTGAGGTGGGTCACGGGCTGGGAGGTCCAGTCGTTCGTTGGTTCCTGCTTCCATTAGATGGCTGTTTGCCTTGCGTCTCAGCCACCAGGTGGCACTTCGCTCAGCATTGGGCATAAATTTGAATTGGTCGCCTTCGTAGCGGAGAATGTTACGTCAAGCGTTCCAACTACCAAGTGGCGCATTGCAGGCGATTAGACGAAAATTAGAGTTAACCATCTTCGTAGTGGAGAACGTTACGTCAAGCCTCCCAACCACCAGTTGGCGTTCTGCATGAGCTTAGATGAAAATTAGAGTTAACCATCTTCGTAATCGAGAGTGTTACGTCATGCCTCCCAACCACCAGGCAGCGCTTCGCATAAGATTAGATAAAAATCAGAGTTAACCATCTTCGTAGCGCGGATATAAAGGAAGTGCGTTGATTACACAGAGGAGACGCACCCCTGAGGTATGCAAAGTGTCAATTGCACAACCAGTTCTGCTTGCGGTCACCTCGGTGATGCTCCTCCGGTCGGTCGACTTACGAGAGGGAAAGTTGGCTGAGGTCAGACAGGTTGTAAAGTGTGGCAGCTGGCGGGACAGTATTGTGCCTTCCTTCCTGCGCCGGAGCTGGGCACTTGCGGCCTTATTTGAGCCGGAGCTGGGAACTTGCGGCCTTATTTGCGTCGGAGCTGGGCTCTTGCGGCCTTGTTTGCACCGGAGCTGGGCACTTGCGGCCTTATTTGCGCCGGAACTGGGCTCTTGTGGCCTTATTTGCGCCGGAGCTGGACACGTGTGGCCTTATTTGCACCGGAGCTGGGCACTTGCGGCCTTATTTGCGCCGGAGCTGGGCACTTGCGGCCTTATTTGCGCCGGAGCTGGGCTCTTGCGGCCTTATTTGCGCCATGCTGTCCAGTTCTAAAATTGTTAAAGACCGCTGCGGGTTCGAATTTTCTGCGGCTTTTCTCCACCCAATTGAGCCGCGACTTACGACGACGGTTGTTCCGAGGAAGGTTCTGGCGGTGAACGTTATGTGCGTTAGGGTTTGACGAGGCATTTAAGCGTTGGGTGGGCGAAGTAGTTTACGTTAGACTAGCTTTATTAGAGGGGTGGCAAAGGAGCAGGTAGGTTTCTAAAGCGAAGAGTTGGTCCTGCTCTCACCACCGTAAAAATCATCACTAAATCACCGTAGTTGTAGGTACGGCGCTTTGGAGGCAGCGTCACAACCACCCAGAAAATGGTCGTGGCAATGTTTGTTGGTTTGTTTGTTTTAGTTTAGCGTGAGTCTGCTTGTGGTGACTCACAATTCCTATAAGGCACAGTATAAGTAAAAACACAATATGCCAAACTAATGGAAACATGTATAATGTACAATTTATGAACCTGGTGCAGTATCAGGCCTATCTGAAACTATATGTTAGGTTATTTAAAGATGGGTTCGGTTCAGCAGAACCAGGTGCCAACCTAACATATAGGTGCACTTATTATATATATATTGTGCGCGTTTGATGGATTTGCGCGATCGATCGCGCNGGTGCAGTATCAGGCCTATCTGAAACTATATGTTAGGTTATTTAAAGATGGGTTCGGTTCAGCAGAACCAGGTGCCAACCTAACATATAGGTGCACTTATTATATATATATTGTGCGCGTTTGATGGATTTGCGCGATCGATCGCGCAAATCCATCAAACGCCCACAACATATATACCTAAATCTCAGGTAGACCATATACCACCCCCTAACCAAACTTGTCTCCTCAAAACAGAGACTCCTCTCGAAACGGCCGACACCATTACGGTCTACGTTTAAGGCGCTNCGCGCAAATCCATCAAACGCCCACAACATATATACCTAAATCTCAGGTAGACCATATACCACCCCCTAACCAAACTTGTCTCCTCAAAACAGAGACTCCTCTCGAAACGGCCGACACCATTACGGTCTACGTTTAAGGCGCTTCACTGCGCGTACTCTAAAATCCCTAAAGTCATGCTACTGGCCAGTGTTTGCGTGACCTGCCAAGGCTCTCGCCGCCAGGGGGCGCCAAACTCTTAACCAAATAAATGAGTTGCATGTAAATAAAAACTCAGCCTTGACGACTCAGGCTTTGTGCGTAAATGCTGCATTGAGGTGCCTGTGAAAATACTAATGGCCTGTCGCAGTGGTGAAGTACTTTGGCTTTACTGCAGCCCCGCGTGTATCTTGGATACGCAGAGCTGGCTTCTTTCTACGTGACGTTAGCGGTGATAGTAAATATGGCAAATACAATTTAATATCTACTATATAATAAAACACAGTTGTTGGTCGCTTGCTTGCTCCCTCCCTTGCTCCAATGTTGGTCCGTCTCTCCGTCACGCCGTTAAGAGTTTAATAGGAGAAAATTCATGTACTTGAAAACAAGTTAAGATACCATACAATTTCAGCGCGTGGGGTACCCGTGTCAAATATAGCTCTGGATCTCCGGCCACTGGATCCCGGGCTCTGGATCCCCGCTTTCATTGCTGAATGATATCGTAGTAGTTGAATCTTCGTGCTGAGCAGACGCCTTTTTATATTGAATTTAGATCGCAGCCGAAGTTCGACGCTGGAGGTTCAACAATCAGTTGGTATCCACAATACGGTGAGCCCTGGGCATTTCCAGTGAATTTTTTTGACTGAACTATATTTTTTTAGTGCAGCTTAACGCTTGATCAATTCCAAGGTGATATTCCCGCCTTATCTTGCAGGGGGATATTTTGCTAGCGCAAAATTCTTGGTTTACAGCCTGCGATTCACTAATGGAATATCAGGCGGCCTGCAGGGATGAGACCTGTAAACTAGTTTGTTGAAGTAACCAGTCACAATAGGCATAAAATAGTTTGTATAAATAGTCTTTGCAGTAGCCTATAATACAGCCTACAACAGCCTACAAAATTAGTCTGTAGCATTAGTTTTTGAAGTGATCTGGCGAAATACTCTAATACGCTAGCTTATAATGCAGTCAGTGACAATAGTCTTCAGCAATAGTCTTTAAAATGGTCTATAACAATAGTCAGTCTTAATAATCTATAACAATAACAGACATATGGACCGCAACAAAATTCCGTTCCGATAGTCCATAATAAAATATAGTCAAACCAGCGTAAGGAGTCCGATGGGCGTGGCTAAGAACGCAAAGCAACGTTGCCAAATCTCACTTAAGCGCGTGGTATAACTTGTCTCAATCGATAAATTTATATTTATATGAGAATGCTGAAAGTGCACTAGTTAATAGATTAGATTTGGCACTGCTGCGTTCAATTTAGCTCCGCCCCTAAAGGACTGCTTACGCTGGTTTGACTAAAATCATTGCCATTATCATACTACAAATCTCCTTGCTCTTCTCTACTTTGCTTCGTTTCTTAATACGGCCGTTTCGCTTTCAGCAAGTGATTAGGCAAAATTAAGGTATCCTTGATGAAGCCCCTGGAGGGAACAACAGAAGTCAGTTCAGATTTAAGCTGTTCCTGCTGTTCGCAGGTAAACGATATGCTGTCTAAATTGGAACATATTTTCACGCTTCGTATACATGATACGGGTTTGACGTATCTCTGAAAAACAGTGCTTTTATTCCATGAAGAAGTTTCACAGGTGCCAGCTACGTAACAGTCTGTGAGGGCAGCCTATGGTTGTTGTCTTCTCTAACAACTGCCGGCCCTTTCGCTGGGTGTGCTCGATTGGAGCACTACGCATAGGCCGCTCCCCAGGAGGGCATGACTCAGCAGTCTGCTGCTGCTGCTTTGGAGTGCTGTGGGAAGGCAAAGAAAAACGCTGCTGCAGGCGTCAAAAGCTGGCGATTTTTAACTTAGCTGGCGATATGCTTTGGCAATGGAACCACGGGGGGGGGTGTGAAACCCCTATGGTAAATATCAGAGTAACAGGGTAACTAAGTAACGGGGGTTAACAGGTAGCCTGGTAACCAGATAATGAGGTAACAAAAAATGGTAAAAAAAGAAACCAGTTTAACAGGTAACCAGGACACCAGGTAACAAAGTAAACAGGTTAGCAAGGTAACCCCGTAAGTGATAACTAGGCAGTCATGTGAGAAGCACGCAACCAGGAAAGCAAGAAACAAGTCTGCAGGTAATCAAGTTACTTGTCAACTAGGTAACAAGGCAACGGAGTATCCCAGTAATTAGGTAACCAGGTAACTAATTAATCAGGGAATGGAGTAATCTGGCAATCAGGCCACTAGATAATCAGTCATTAGAGGTAAGCAGGTAATTAGGCAACCGACTAAGTAGGTAACTAGGTAATCATGCAATCAGGTAACCGGGCAACAAGGTGACTGGAAAACAAAGAATATTTGTGTGGCCTTATAGCCAAATGATTTCATAGATAAACCAAATAATTTCAACATGACTACTTTAATATTTCACCTTGTTTCATAACTTGATGCAATCGGTATGTATAAAGAATTTAACACTTTATCTTGCGTCAATATTTATTATAACTAGAGTGCCCGAGCTGTCAAAAAATGGCAGCGAAGAATTTTCCAACCGTCTTCGTTCAATATACCTCTGCCACAAATATGCTTCTGGAGGATACGCTACAGCAGCCGTCTCAAATTTTGATTAGAAATAGTGCTCTCCATTTCAATGCAAGTAAAAAGCACAATTTCGTCTCCAACCATAAATTTTTTGCGGAAAAAATCTTACATTAGATATCAGCAAGCCTCAGTAAATTTATGTAAATCATCCGCCGCGTATCCATGATACCCAACCAGCCTTCAGTACATCAACAATTTTGTGTTGAAGTGAAATCAGCCGAGGCCGTCAAGATAGAGAATCAGCTCCGTCAAAAGGAACACACACGGCAAGCGGAAAAAATAACGTCTACTACAGGAGAAAAATCATCGCCTCGTCCGCCCTTCGTTGATTAATTTGTGAATTTGTACGTGGTAAACTGAGAACTGAGACTGCATGGCCGCGCTAAGAGAAGCTGTAATATCTCTATTTTCTCGATTCCAAGAAGTGTTTCAAGCAAGAAGTACATCAAGGGAAAGGAATAGGGAGCCAACTATAGCCATCTTCTGCAACCAGGTCACTGATCTCCATGAAAACACAACCTAATGACAAAATCTGCAGCCTGGCCTATTTTTCACCTATTTCTTTAAGAGCTTGACTCGAAACTTACAAATAAATAAACATATAAATATGTAAACATAAAAACAAATAAACACACGACGGTGTTTATTATATAGCGTTGATTGCTTATTGCTAGTTGGCATTACCCTCCGTGGGGAGGATCCGACCACATGAGAACACCACCCTATTAGTACCCCTCTCAAACAGGCCATTTCCCACGTAGGAATACAATAGGACACCGAGCCCTTGCAGCAAAATAGTGGGCTGGTGTGAAGAGGGTTAGGCCATGTTATTTAGGCCACTTAGCGAACCACTTAGGCCGTGTTATTTAGGCCACTTAGCGAACCACTTAGGCCGTGTTATTTAGGCCACTTAGCGAACCACTTAGGCCGTGTTATTTAGGCCACTTAGCGAACCACTTAGGCCGTGTTATTTTCCAAAAAGAGTTTGATGTCCTATTGTATTGCGACGGGGAACAGCCTCTGTAACCTAGTATGAATAGTGCTAATTTGCATGACTTTATATTACCATGGCTATGTTCGGGACACAAAATTACAATACAGCGATAGCTGTTCACAGTCCATGCCCGTCGATTCTCTTAGATTAAAGGATAAGTATAAAAGCGTTCCTGTTTCTACATTACAGCAGACGCTGCATAAGGCTGCAGATGCTTAATTAATGGCCGGTACACATGCTAGGTAATAGAACGCGTTTCCTCAGCCAACCGTCCGAAGGTTCTGTTGAGCCTCCGTAAGCGCAGCTTTGAGTTTACCAAAAAAGCTGTTAAAATGTTAGCCGTCAGCTCAGTTTGCTCAGCCAAGTGTCCGAAGGTTCTGTTGAGCCCCCGTAAGCGCAGCTTTGAGTTTACCAAAAAAAGCTGTTAAAATGTTAGCCGTCAGCTCAGTTTGCTCAGCCAAGCGTCCGAAGGTTCTGTTGAGCCCCCGTAAGCGCAGCTTTGAGTTTACCAAAAAAGCTGTTAAAATGTTA
>LQNS02278184.1:5424744-5439035 GCA_001587735.2 Parhyale hawaiensis | reverse complement strand
GGCTACCTGCTCACAACCGCAGTTCATGAGTTAGATAAGGTTCGACTACGGCTACCTGCTCACAACCGCAGTTCATGAGTTGGATAAGGTTCGACTACGGCTACCTGCTCACAACAAATTATTTCACCTCATAGCACCGAACAGAAGGAAGGAAAACATGTGGTGGACAGAACAATTAAAACAGCGCGCTAATCTGTTTTGAAGTCTTCATAACCGCATCAATATTCCAAGTGAGATTGATAAAGATATTTCAGCGCAAATTCTACACCGTCATTTTTTACGATCAGCTAGTTAGTAAATGAACAAACACTTCTTACTAGAGCACTCTGAGAGCTAATACCTCTCTCAAGCAAAGGAACGGTAGCGAAAAATTCAAGTTCGTTCTGAAACCATGATTTTCGCCTTATCATCACTAAAATCTAATCATTTGTGCTTTTTATTACCAGTATTGACAGCTTCAGTAACTTTCTTCAAGATCCGTTAATAACTTTTATAGTTATGCTGCAAACAAACATAAGTCAAACTCACAAGCAGAGAGAAAGATCATCACCGAAAGTTGACCATTTGTGCCTTTCAACATTATGTACTAACAACTCCTGTCAATTTCATAGATCCATTCATAATTTCTTGAGTTATTGAGCTAACAAGCACAAAATTTAGCACAGCTAGTAACAAACAAACGAAAAAAAAGATCATAAAAAAAATTGGTCATTCACTCTTCGTAATATATCTAACAACTCATATAAATTTCATAACATTCTGTTAATATCTTTTTGAGTTATGGCATTAAGAAAAATGAGGCAGACAAACATACGGATGGGCGGATCTTCACAAAACGTTTATCGTCTGTTCCTACTTTAACAATCGTAAATTTCGGTAAACTCTGTCAATAACTTTCTGAGTTATCTTGGCGAAAGACAGACAAACAGACAAAAAGTCAGACGGACAAACCTGCAGACAGAGAAAATCGACGAAAACATATCTTCCTCCGTGGAGATAATAAATCTATAGATTAAAACATTTGTCCGGCTAATTACTCGTATTTTGTATTATTGGTACGCATGTCCGATAATAGCTATTCACACAATTCTCGCAATTTATCCGTTAAACACACACTATGTGGCCTAAGTACTGTACAGTACATATATACCTAAGATTCAGGTGCAATATATGAGGTGCAATATATATGTAATCAACGTAGAAATTGCGTTCTGTATCGACATTAAATTAAAAAATGTTGAATAAACCTAAAAGGACCCCAGCATCAGTTATTATCTATTCCTTTCAGTGAACAGTTATCGCTGGCTGCTTGTTCTTGAAGAACTTCATGATCGACGAAGATTTTAAGGTTTGATCTCCCTCTAATAAGTGCATAGATTACCTAAATAATAATCATAAGTAAACGTGCAAGATGCGCATATACCGAGAATTATATTAGACTCTGCATATTCTCATAACCAACCTTTCCATGACAATAGATGCAGTAACTAGCAGTGATGTTTATGCACCAATCAGGAGCACACGTAAGATTCTAGTATCCTAGCCTATTGTATCCGACCTTTGCTCCTTTTGGCACAAACAGTAGCAATAATGATGCCAGCGTTATAGCATATTCACAGTTGCGTAATCGTGATGCTGTGGGAAAGCTGAACATTTCCCTAGGTTAGATAAGTGGTTCCCCTTCAAGCTTATTAGCATGGCTGACATTTTCCTGGATTCTTTCTCTTCGCTCTATTTTTATTCATATGTATGTATGCTTGCCTCAAATAAAAGCAAAAATAAATACTCCCAAGTTATTTAAAACTTGCTTTCATCCACTTAACGTCCAATTATCTTACATAACAGCAGGAAATCTAGCGCTCTTCATATATGCATTCAAATTTTTAAAAAGTGGTGACCGTTATGAGCCGGCGCCAGGGTATATAAACAGAGCGACTGGGTGTAACGGTCAGTGCCCGCCAGGCCCTGAGAGAGGTTGCGTCACTGAAAAAAACTACTCCACTTCACTGGAGCATGGCTTCCCTTAGGATGAAAGTGAGTAGCGTATGATACTGAAGAAAAGTAGCTATTATAATATATTAAAGACATTCAACTATCTACTGAGAAGTATATTTTGATAAAATTATATATATCTAAAAAGAACTGGATAAATATTAGTGAAAATAGGTTAAACATAGCATAGTAAAGAAATTTTGGGACTGTTAGGCGAAAAAAAATAGTTAGTCCTTCTATTACTGAATAAATCATCGGCAAAAATTGGTGATTGTTATTATCTATTTATAGTAGTACATAAAATATGTTTAAGTACTTAACAGTAGTGAAATTAATTACTGTCGAAGTAGTGCTAAATGAGAAGTCTTTAAGTTCTTAGTGTAATCTAATTGAATAGTTACAGTATTAAATAGAACGTCTTCTCAGCCTAAATGCAATGATCTGAAATAGAAACAAAATAAGTGAAAAATCGTAATTCATTAATGAAGTGTTGAATGGATATGCAAATAAGAACATTTTTCTAACTACTGCGCATATTATGATGAAATGTTCTTGTATATCCGAAGAAAAGTCTATGTTGTTTTATGAATTGTCTGCATTTACTGAAAGAAAAATCTTTAAGTACTTAAATTGGAAAATATATTACAATAAATGCAAAAGATAATGAGTCAATAACGAAATTATTATATAATTAGTTAAAACAAAAAATAGTAAACAAATAAAAATAAACAACATAAATTCGTAACAAAATTAACTAAATAAAATAAAAATATTAAAGATACTAAATAAATTACTGAATACGATGCTTACTAAACGGCATGAAAAAAATGGTTATACTACGAAAATGTTTTTAGGCATTGTAATTATAACAGAAGTTTTGAAATGTGAAACCCTAACAGGAAACCGCTGACGGTTTGACCCGATGAAAGAAAAAGATTTTTTGAGAGTGTGATGGCAATTCCCATGAGGCGCAAAATTGAGGTGCACAGAAAGGGAACGGGAATGTGTCCTCAAGTAAAGAGCCACATTTGTCCCACCGTCGGCAAGTAGCATTTGTCCCACCGTCGGCAAGTAGCATTTGCCCCACCGTCGGTACGTAGCATTTGTCCCACCGTCGGCAAGTAGCATTTGTCCCACCGTCGGCAAGTAGCATTTGTCCCACCGTCAGCAAGTAGCATTTGTCCCACCGTCAGCAAGTAGCATTTGTCCCACCGTCGGCAAGTAGCATTTGTCCCACAGTCGGCAAGTAGCATTTGTCCCACCGTCGGCAAGTACATTAGCATTTGTCCCACCGTCGGCAAGTACATTAGCATTTGTCCCACCGTCAGCAAGTAGCATTTGTCCCACCGTCGGCAAGTAGCATTTGTCCCACCGTCGGCAAGTAGCATTTGACCCACCGTCGGCAAGTAGCATTTGTCCCACCGTACGCGTTGACAAGCCCCACATTGTCCTACCAACGAATTTCCCCGTAAACCGACCGACGACATTCGATTCCGCGAGCAGACCGACCGACATCCAACAGCCGACGATCAAATCAACACCGCCGACAAGTCGGAAGAACCGCTTCCCGTGAGGATGAGCTCACAAGCACGCGCCTCCGCATCTATGATACCGACGAGTTGTTGCTGCGGCCTGGGCATGACTTCCTTTCACCCCCGCGCTGACACGGGACCTGTTCTGGGGTTGGGGGGGGGGGAGCACCGGGGGCAGGGGCACGCAGAGAAGGAAAGCTAATCTCAAGACACACTTAATTTGAGACCTTGGATTCCATTGAACTTTCCTTTCAACCGGAGGCAGACCGAGCCAACTACCATGATTAGAACTGGAGTTTTTGCTCAAATTATTGTTTACATTCATTCTGCATTTGTTTTATCATCAATTGTAAGCGAGCAGTTTACCGCTGGGATTAATTATCAAGCTACCAAAGTGAGCCCGAAACTGTGGAGAGTGCTGCTCCCAGTGCTGCTCAGTCGGTTTTCGAACGTGTTAACCGCACTGGTCAACAAGCAGCTGGCTTCTGGTATGATTTCAACTAAATTATCATCAATTTAATTTTATTTTACGCTTCGAAAGCGGAAACTTTTAAAGAACCCGACCAGTCAGCCAGATTTTTAGCAACAGATTTAAAAATCTGTGGCCAATCATGAGGCAATAAAAGATATTCGTTTTCATGGCACAGAAATATGCCTTTTAGATCAACCCTGATTTTCAGTTTATTATGTTATATATTTACTAGAATCAGTTTAAGGTAATTTAAACTGACATTATACTCATAGCTTTGCCTCTACGTTAGTTCTTTTGCCCTTTTTTCAGCTTTGCGCTTATATTTACATCCGCCAAAGAGGTGATGTTCTTGTGTTTGTCTGTCTGTCTCTTTGTTTGTATGATTGCCTGTGTGTCACCAAGATAACTCAAAAAGTTATGAACGGGTCTTCAACAAATTTACAGAATCTGTTATTACTGTCAGAAATCACAAATGATTATATTTTGGTGCTGTCAAAAAGGAAATCATAGTTTTAGAATCACACTGAATTTTCCGTTACTGTTGCCTTACATGTTGGACGTATGCGCTCTCAGAGTGTTCTAGTTTATTCTAGACTAGTGGACCCATGCGTGAAAAATTCACGCAATAACATATACGTTTGCCTAATGCCTCTAGGCCGGTGCAGAATTTCGTCTTCTCTTATTTGCTTCTTAATTTTCTTTTTTTTTCTTCATTGATCCTTTATCATGCTGGCATCCTTATAGGTCTTCTATATAGACAGGCAGAAGTAACATCTCAAGTAAAACACTCCAACAAACAAAATGCCAGCTTATATACAATGTGTTCGCTCTGTAGCAAAGATACCGTTGATACCGTCTCTCCACCTCAAATATCTGTTTCATTTTAGGTGCTCAAAGTTTGAGCTATGAAGAGAAAACTGCTTCGTCAGAGGAAAACAGTAAGCTAGAAGAAATAATTGTCTACTGCCCGTGAAAACTTATGTTTCGTCGGTTTCGTTGACAATTGCATCAAAGTGGGAAGAAAAGCTCATGCAACGAAATCATCTGTGGGAAGAAACTACGAATCAAGAAGCATGAGAGTTCCAACAGAAGCTTCAGATATCTTCAGTGCTACGATTTCAACTTTGGCAATGCAAGAAGTGCATTCAGACATAAATAAGGTCGCTCTATACTTTGCCGTAGATTCAACGTATGGAAAAGCAAATACTCGTACAAATCAGACTAAGCCTGCGATGTCTTCATTGTTGGAATTTTCACTGTCCGTGCTTAAGATACGTTGGCCATTTTCTGCAACCCGGACTATTTTCTGCCTATCACTTTAAATGAAGCTTGTGAGGACAACCAGACCCTCCAACCTGTCCTAATTTCCACCTATTTCGTTAACAGCGTGACACCGAACATATAAATAAATAAATAAAAATATAAATATATATATAAACACACGACGGTCTTTCTTAGTATTAGATAGATGGACGTTCTATTCATAGCTTTGTCTCTACGTTAGTTTTTTTTTTTTTGCCCTTTTTTTCTTTTTAACTGCGCCTCTATGTTTCTGTCTGTGTTCACCTGTGTCCGCCAGTAGATCTGTCCTATAATCCGTCTACCTGTTCGACCGCCTGTCCGTCGGTCCATCCGTCTGTCGACCACTCCGTTTGTCATACCTTGGCCGCTACAGTAACATAGTCGGGCCACACAAGACATTTACACAGACAACTTGATGCAAGGACGCGAGACTCGGACGTCATTGACGCCACGGTATCTATGCTACCGATTTTAAATATATATCGAAACGGTCCACGAGCTGCTCATCCTAGTAACCAGTTGGGCGTACAAATGCAAATGTGTCGCCGGCATAACGCACCACAGTGTATATTTACTACAGACACATGAACAAAGACGAACATTTCGTCAGTATTTTAGCAAGGAGCTCAGTGACAACGATCACGTCATAAATAAAGCGCTTGCAGTATATCGCACGTTCGTATCCATGATACAGGCGCTCGTTAGATGTTACTAGACTCCCATGAGACACTGGTCTCGAAGGGTCGATTTGATGTGCGTTCAAACGTTGAGGGTCGGTGTTTGCCTTTACCAGTGGTGTATGCACGAGACATGCCGTATACCCAGTACATGTAACATAGATTCCAACCTAGCGAGCCGTATACCCAGTACATGTAGCATAGATTCCAACCTAGCATTTCTGTTTTCCTATGTTTGCTGAGGCGGTGGGTTAGCAATACACAACACAGGTAGCAATGTAGAAGTCATTCAATTCATACTATCGCCTATTTTTCTTCAGTTTCATTTCACTTCATTAAGCCGAAAAATCGATAAAAAAAAATAGATACACACATAAAGGGCGCATCGGGATTCGAACCGGTGATGTCAAGTATAGCTCGGCGCAACGGCAAGGCCAGAGCTAAGGGAGGTAAAAAGCAGACTTCACTACAGCATGGAGTTAACTTGGGGCGCTTACCTATTTGTATGGAACCTCGCCGTATTCACGGGGTTATTGCTTCCCAGCATCAATATTCATTTTTTAACACCCGCGAACGAAGTGCGAGAGAAGATAATGAATTCGTTGAAGATTTAAGTATAATTTTTTGTCCACCAAAAAACAGGTAGAAGCAGTTGAGCAATCTTCATAATTTTTTGTAGGGAGTTTGGTGGGTTGACCTAGATGTGTCCTATGTCATAAAAACTAAACCTAGCTGGCCATAAAAAACGACGGCGTTGAATTTTCCTCTTCCGTGGCGAATTTGCCTCCACCGCGGCAGATCGTCTTACGCCAGGAGGCGTTCTAGTTTTCCTATGTTATTATTAAGGATATAACACTAGGGGTGTAGCTATTTCGCTAACCTTGTTGGACACAGCATCCATATGAGACATTAGGATTAGCTGGTCATCAAAAATTACTTCGTTGAATTTGCCCCCCACTGCGGGTGTTGGTCTTACGCCACGAGGCGGTCTAGACTATTCTATATTTATCTCGCTGTGGGACACCGGGGCCAGCTGCAGTATATTCGCCAAATACACGCTTGTCTCTCAGCACTCTCGGTGCTCACCTTGAGATTGCATTTCGCTATGCATGAGGTCCCGGGTTGGAGCACACGGACCACCTACAGTACTGTATTTATTTTATTTTAACTCGGAAAAATGGTTAAAGGGTGAGCTGCTTTCCTGGATACCTGTTTCCAGGCGCGACTGAGCCTATTAATCCGAGACATATATATGTGTACATCTGTTTTATTAAAGTCTTATCCCATCTGTGACACTGGATCGTTTAAATTTACACAGTGTGTATAAATAACCAGCTTAACTTATGTATCTATGGCTATATTGTAGCGCGCCTAATTCTAATTAAATATAACCATATAATATTACGTAACATGATTAGTGTAATATTATATTCTTATGTTTATTCTTAACTAGTGTCCCGAGCCGTCATTGTAAATGACGGCATATTGGGTTATTAATGACTGGTGCACGTGTGCGATAAATAACGGCAGTAAGTTAGCCCTTCAGGAAAACCCCCGTTGGCTTCCTCATTTTTCCCCTATCTAATACTGAAGAAAAAGATTCCAAAGTACTCAACTTTTTTTTTCGCCTTTTGAAATCTGAATTTTCTCCTATCTTATTAGTTGTATTTTCCCCTATCTAATACTGAAGAAAAAGATTGCAAGGTACCCACTTTTTTTNATCTGAATTTTCTCCTATGTTATTCCCATAGAGCGTGACAGGAAAGATATAAATATATAAATAAATAAATAAATAAATAAATAAATAAAAACACGACGTGAATTATTATATAGTAGATTATGCGCATAGCCATACTACCATAGATATATTTATTATATTACTAGCGACCCGCACCGTCCTGAAATGGTTGCAGAAAATAATTACTTTGAGAAAACCCCTATGTTTTCTCTGCCATTCGTGGTTTTGCTCTGAAGAATAGCTACCGGTTTTCTTCGTTGCCCTTCCACTCACTTTGTGCAGCACGGGCTCAGAACAAATAACGCTTTGGTGCGTTAAGGAAGTGATATTCAGCTTCCATGCTACGGCTAAAAAGTAACTACATCAATGCTTCGTAGATTTCGAAATGGCAAGTAAGAAGTGCGGTCCTGTGTAAGTTATTCTAAACGTCCCCAACGAACTCACTGTCTCCAGTCGTGCAAAATTGAATGTGCCTGCACGGTCACTTCCGTGGCTCAGTTCTATTTTCTTTGTTTTTTCCTCGGATTTCTAAATGATATTGACATAAGAACAATAGCTCATAAAGGGCCGGAACGCGGGTCTCGACTGCTCTCAGCGTTTGGGCCTGTTGGTATGTATGTCTACTGTCAACTATCTACTTTATTCTACAACGTATTCTAATTTTCCCTACCCTTTCTCATCGGAATGCAACAGGAAATTCACAGATATTCAAATAACTAATCGTTGTACAGCGCTGGAAATAATAGGCATATGCACAAAATTATTTTTTATCGTTTTGTTGTCTTCCAGAATTTGGTGGTACTTCTGGTGGTGGCCTCAGCCAGGGCCGACCTGAGAAGCTACAGCCTCCCGTCCACTGGCGGGGGAGGATCCGTTGGTGGATTTGTCGACGGTGGAAGTTCCGGTGGATTTATCGACGGTGGAAGTTCCGGTGGATTTATCGACGGTGGAATTTCCGGTGGCATTATTAGCGGTGGAAGTTCCGGTGGATTTATCGACGGTGGAAGTTCCGGTGGATTTATCGACGGTGGAAGTTCCGGTGGATTTATCGACGGTGGAAGTTCCGGTGGATTTATCGACGGTGGAAGTTCCGGTGGCATTATTAGCGGTGGAAGTTCCGGAGGATTTATAAGCGATGGTGGAATCTCATCCAGTGGAACGCTTGGCAGCTTCTCTTCAGGTGGAAGTTTCTCCTCCGGAGAGGCTCTTTCCGTAGGAGGCGGCTGTCCCGAGGGACAGGCCCGCAAAGCTGACGGCAGCTGTGCCCGGGCCCAGATCACCCGCAACATTTACCTGTACGCTGCACCTCCCGCACAACAGGTCCAGGTGGGTCCTGCCCCTCCACTACCTGACCCCAAAGTTCACTACAACTTCGTGTTCGTGAGGACTCCGCAGGTACTTGGAGGTTCCAGACCCGTTGTGGTCCCTCCTCCCCAGCAGAAGACCCTCGTCTACGTCCTCACCAAGCGCCCTGGAGTCCAAGATCAGGAACTCATCGAGATCCCAGCCACCCCGACAAAGCCGGAGGTCTTCTTCGTCAACTACGGACCCGGGGACAACCCTCAGCTCCCCGGAGGTATCGACCTCCAGCAGGCCCTCAGCCAGTCTGCCCAGCAAGGACAGATCATCGATGGAGGAGCTGGTGGTGCTGGTGGTATCGGTGGTGCCATTGGTGGCGCCATCGGTGGAGGTGGATTCGTCTCCGGTGGTGGATCCTTCTCATCTGGTGGACTGTCATCAGGAGGAAGTGTGGAAAGCTTCAGCGGAGGAGCGGTTTCCTTCGATAGCGGCTTATCCACTGGTGGGTCGTTCTCCACAGGCGGTGGGTTCATCGACGGTGGAGTATCCACCGGTGGGGACTTGGTTTCCGGTGGAAACTTCCAGCTCAACGGTAGTGGGGAGGAATTGTTGCTGACCGGAGGCCTTACGGACTTCTCATCTTCGGGAGGAAACCTCATCTCAGGCTCAACGGGATCTGTGTCGATCCCCACAAACACCTATTCGACTCCGTTATGAATATTACCCTCGCTATAGGATCAAATCTTGTGAGACAGAGAATAGTTAAATCAATTTAAAAGGGAACAATTCGTGGAATATAGACAAGTTCATGTATACGCTACCTCTTTAAAACGAGTTGTTCTTCATAACAAACGAACATTTATTCTGTTGAAATCATTTTAACAACTGCTTTGTCTACCTAGTGAGTGTTTTGTCTCAACATCTTTAATATGCTGCCATGACTGCTTTCTTCAAGATACAAACAACTTCTTTTCTGAGTATGATACACAGATAGACTCGATTTAGGCCTTACATACTCGTTTCAAGCAATTTTATAGTTAAGGTCGAATTTTTACTTTGACGATGCTCTTAATTCTTGATTATATGTATCGAACCCATGGAAGTGAGAATATTTAACCTATAACACTAGAACTTACCTAGTAAATGCGTCGAGACCTTCCACCCACCGAGTGCCAGCTCAGTGGACTGGATGTGGCCCATATATACAAACAAGTGCGTCTACAGAGCGCACACAATATGCGATACCTTCTGAAGCGCAACGCTCGTGAACGATAACTTATGGGAATGAGGGCAGCAGCGATCAGAGATGTGGAAGGACAGAAACAAACGCAGACACGTTGAAACTATTTGTTCTCGCATGCTGTAATCAAGGACTGCACAGAGCAAGGAGCTTCAATAGAGGAGGAGAGAGCAATGCGGCCCATGTGCAGATTCGCCAGCGAGTCAACCAGATCTTTTGTGGCTGTGAGATGCGTTCATGAATCTCATTAGTGGAAGTGATGGGGGAGTAGTAAGTTTTACTGGGGAGCAGCAGACAAACCGATGTACTGATATGCGATTGGTGCTTACGCGACTGGCTACAGCCATTAGCGACTCTTGATCTTCAAGGACATAGCTCCTGGCTCCCTCCTCTCTACTGAAGCTCCTTGGCACAGAGCTAGTATGACCAATGATGAGTAACTCCTGTGTATCCAGAATACGTAAACTGAAATTTTTATCCGTAAAGTTTCAATCTCCGCAACGAAGACGGATATGTGTTGTATGACACTCAAAAATGTATCAGTACTGAATTTGTTCGTTGCCTCCAACTTTCAGCAATGGAATAGGACTCTTTAAAACCTGCGCCGTGTCCCAAAGTGCGTGTTAAGGCGAGTTCACACGTCATTCATCCCAACGCGTTCACTCATTCACTCGTCCGAGAGTTTTGTTTTGTCAGCAGAACTTTGTGTATGCCACAGAAAGTTATTAAAATGTTAACCGTCTATTGAGTTTCCTCTGCAAGTAAGCGTCCCGTGCAAGTTACGGATATCTCTTCAAATTTGAAGTCAAATAAACAGACAAAACAGTGCATTTTTCTGCTTTGTCTAGAACACAGCAACACGTTCGGGCGAGTGGATGAGTGAACGCGTTATGACTGTCGGGTGAACTCGCCCTTAGGTAAGCTAAAACTAGGTTCGGTTTAGCTACAATGGGTACCTGACCTAACTTATAGGTACACATATTAGACATGAACCTCAGGTACACCTCATGCATACTGTGCCGGTCCCGCGGAATACCCAGCAATGAATTCTTCTCATCGGCCATAATTAATGGCTTCAAATGCGCAGAAGATACAACGGAAAAAAAGTATTTTTCACTGTACCCTATAAACTTTATAGTAATTCCCATTGTGTATTTATATTTAAAAGCAAATTTTTGCTGCCACGTTCCAATGAAATTAAATGAGCAAAAACTTGGCCAGGTTGGAGCTGTTGGCGAAACTTAGGGAAAAATCACGAGTGAGCGGCACAACTTTTTGATCTGCCAAATCTAAATCTTAGCAGTATCATGGACGGTGAATGTCACTTTTTCCTCGCATCAAAGCTTTATGTTTGCTTTGAGCTCATGACACGCAAATTATGTAGAAGATCAACAAAGGAAAATGGTGAAATATCCTTCACAGCAGAACCACTAATGGGGAGGATGATAGTGAAGGTATTTTCTTATTGAAACTTATTTTGTTGTCATATTTTGATAGTGTGGGCCACTAGTACACGCTTATCGATGTAGAAAAAATTACAAAAATAGGACTGTGACTCCTGCTTTGCTTTAACCAGCATTTTTTTGCGAATTGAAGCCATGAAGCGGCTGTAGTTGTATAATGAGCCTTGCCTTGCTTCTAGTAGGGTTGGGCATCGCCGTAGAGCACAATTTTTGTATAGCTTTCCCCGCCCTGCAGCCCTTCGTTGTAGGTCTTTTGATAAATAGCCTTGTCAGTTAAAATAAGTATGAAATCTTCCGTAAGGTTCCAAGGCAGCGAGTAATTTTCCATTTAGCTTTAACGCCTTGAACTTTTATCCAACAGCCGGGCGACCGCCGGCCCTAAAAATGCACTGCTGAATGGAGAGACAGCTAGAAATAAAGAAAAATGTTGCTGGCCACAAGGCCACGCCCAGCTACGAACTAGGGTCCTCCCGCGCTGAAACCTCCAGCCTAACTTATCTCACGACGACACTCAACGAAGAACAGGCTTTGTGCTCGAGAAGCCGCACTGACACCTACACGGCACTGCTTCCGCTTTTGTATTTACTAAGAGCAGCAAAACTGCGTTGGTTTTCTGTTGTTGCAGCTACCCAATTGGAAATTTATAGACATTAAGCCGATATTATCCGATACTGTTTACTCGTAGGCGACCGTTAAAGGCCTATGAATTTCTGATTGAGGGGTGCACCGTGTTCAGACGACGTCTTTTTATTTATCAGTGTAATAAATACATTCGCTGCTAACTCTTCCCTAGTTTTGCCAGCATCTCCAACCAGGCCAAATTTTCGCCTTTGCTTTCGTGACTTCATTTCACCGTGACTGGAAAAATATTAACAAATAAACCAATAAAAACAAAAATGCTGGTAACTGTGTTGAGCTGACTTGAATATTTCGATTATACGGAGAACGAGAGACGCGTGTACCTGGTATAGTATATATTTTCCGTTACATATATGCCACATTTTTATTGCACATTCTTTCACATAACATACGATTTTTATTTCGTATACATAGAATATATTTATGGATAATACGTTTAATTGCCTAAAACATAGTTAACATTATTTAATTAGTTACTTATTAAACATAAACAATCAATTAATGTTATAATAATTATAAGTTATTAATGCGTAGCATGCAACAAATGATTTTTGTCAGTTGATGAAAATTTTATTTTTAAAAAGAAGCGGTAAATTTTTTAGGAATTTTGCTGAATAAAATTGGCGAAACTAGCTCCACTAGTTACTAGCACAGCGCTGTATCTAGGCAACGCATAGCACAACGCTGTATCTAGGCAACGCATGCCACAACGCTGTATCTAGGCAACGCATAGCACAACGCTGTATCTAGGCAACGCATAATTATGAAACAAAGCATCTAGGCAGCCTATAGCTACTTATATGCCCCACGTCAAGAGAGCAGCAAGCATCTAGATAGCTTAGATATGCTATCAAGATATTGAATAAAGCGTCTAGTTCAGGAATCAAATATCTAGGCAGTCTGTGTAAGCTGTCAAGTGAAAAAATGAAAGACATAGGCAGCCTAAATTTAGTATAAACTTGGATCAGAAAAACATCTATGGCGCCTATCATATATATATATACTGTCAACATATAAAAAAATAGCTAAGCACCACGGTAGCAGCATGCTTCCGTTCTCAGCTCTAACACCTTGTATCGCTCGTTCGATGCCCCGTGAGGCACACGAGCTCTTTGCAGATCTTGGTGTGCTGACTCGGCAGCTGTGTGTGCATGCACGGCGCCGTGGCGGAACTGCCTTCCTCAGAGATGAGGGGGGTGGGGGGTCTCGGGTCATTTGTTCCTTCCGTCAAATTGGCGCCATAGTTCGTCACCCGAGGGCGACTGCGGCTACACTTGCTCATCTGGGGCCAGTGGGCCTATACCCACAGCACAAACCAGTGCATGTGGGTTTCCCAGGTGAGGGTGTGGTCTAAGTTGACTTTACCTTTACCCTATGTAAGCTGTCGAGTTGGAACATTGCTTAGCTAGACAACTTTACACAGGGTCACGCGACACAAAATATCTAGGCAACCTATATACGAGCACATTTATATATCAGTGTCGAGTTATGACGCAAAACATTTAGGCAATCTACAGAACAGGATTTGGCAGATTGCCCCATTATTTATTTTGGCAACCAATAAGTACAGTGAGATTGTGGAACTTATATATTCAAAGGAATGTACTGCTAGAGTCAATTTAGTAAATGAAATATCTAGGGTCCCTATATGCAATATAAATTTAAAACACCAAATATCTAGGTTACTTAGACATTGTTTCATAGTAGAATACCAAACATCTAGGCTATCTACCTATAGAGTTTTTAAGTTTATAACATGAAACATGTAAACTACTCTTAGACACTGTCGATTTAGAACATCAAAAATCTTGGCTATCTACCGGGTGTTGCAAAAAAAACTCTGCCAAACTTTCACAGGTGATAGGGACACTCAAAACAAACACTTTTTCACGAATATCAAAAATTCCAAAACTTGTTCGTTTCCGAGATATTGACAT
>LQNS02278184.1:5393190-5421710 GCA_001587735.2 Parhyale hawaiensis | reverse complement strand
AGCTATTCTGTGATTTCGGATCTTCTTTTTTTCTATTCTTTTGTTTTCTCCACCCGCTGGGCTGGTTGCGTGGGGGTTTGTTAACCTCATGGAGTTTCTCCGTTCCTGCGTCGCCAGTCTGGTCTGATTTAATAATAATAATAATGACTACTAATGTATTTTTATTCTGTAGTATTACTGTGGTTTGAATCGGTTTTTTAGTATTACTGGAATTTCTTAACCTTCCTTTCGTTGCGGCTATAAGGATGAGCTCTACTGAAAGCTCTACATACATCAATTTCTGAGGTTATTGCTTCAAGTGCGTCATTCTAAAAAACTCAATTGTGTGTGATATTAAATTAAATTACGCGTAGTATCTATGTACCAATTATTTCTATAAAATTTAAATATTCCTAGAAATTATGATGAATTTTCAATTATTCTTGGTGTTTGAAAGTATGATATATATTACTTACTGAATATATATTATGGTGAATTTAGATTCGCTGCTTCGCAACGCATTCCTTAAGATACGACGCAGAAATTGATCTCTGTTTGAGGTCTCTGTGATTATTAGAACTCATTTTATTAACACTGAAATCGGCCTCCAGGCCCAATGGCGAGAGGCCCGATTTCAGGGTCCAGTCAATGTATGGTGTGGTCTATGTTTCATGTTATTATTTTTTCAATGAATGCAGAAAAAAGGCTTCTGTTATTAATATCCCAGGCTTTTGCAAAAATTAAATTGTTCAGCTCATCCTAAAGAGTTCTAACAATTTCCTTCCAAGTATCAGTTGGGTGAAGAAGTAATATCCGATTCCCAGTAGAAAATTTCCAGACCCAATTTATTAATTTTAAACTTTTTCTTATAGATAGAGAGTAACTCTGTGCTTGAATTGTATCATATTTTATGTAGATTCTCTAACGTTTGTCCATTATTATAAAAAATTTTACCCCATATTAGTCCCACCTGACGGTCACGTAAGAGAAGGTGTACACAACGAATCTCACGAAAGTGTTGATGCAAGTGCGGCAGCAGAATCTATTCAGAGCACTTATGAAGTCGTTGAAGTAAATGGATGAAATTTATTAGCAATGGACTGGTCACTAGGGAACAGTATTCCAAGAATAAAAAGGAGAACCAGGCTACACATAAAAAACATATTTACTTTCTAGATTGCAAACGTTTCGGATCATATATTATGTCCATCGTCAGTGCTGTACAGCACTGACGATGGACATAATATATGATCCGAAACGTTTGCAATCTAGAAAGTAAATATGTTTTTTATATGTAGCCTGGTTCTCCTTTTTATTCTTAGAAATGGATGAAATTGGTGGAGGTAGTTTTCTCGCTTCCAAATTGGTGACTGATTTAACTTTGAAACAAAAGTCAAAAAATAAAATGTTTTAGAGAACCCTACCTTTACCACTACGGAAAGTACAGAACGCCTAATGTAGCTCATTCGACCGTAGTACGCCTATATATTTGTTCTATCGGATATTGCTTTCGCGCCAACCTTATATAACAATAACTCTCTCAAAATGTTCAATTATTACTGCAAAAATCCTCTAAACTATATATTCCTTTCCCCCTGCCCAAGAAGTTATGTTTTTGTTATGTTTGTTACCAATATATCTTAAAGAGTTATGAACGGATTTTCATGAAATTTAGAAAAAGAAAGTGAAATGTTAGGAGGAACAGATGATTAATTTTTGGTGATAATCCGCCCTTCTGTTTGTTTGTTCCTTTGTCTTAACCTACTAACTCATGAAGTTGCTAAGGGAGATTTATGAATTGTTCAGGAACTGTCAAAAATAATATGAAAAGGAAATTAGCAAATTCTGCATGGTGATGATATGCTGAGCCTATTGCATGTTTGTCTCTATGTTTGTTTTTGTGCTTATCAGCTACATAAAGCAGAAATGTATTAAGGGATTTTTATGAAATTCACAGGATATGTTTGTTGGTTCATCTGGCTGTTTATCTCTGTGTTTGTCGTTCTATTTGTTTCAACATAACTGAAGAATTTATAGACGGATCTTCATGAAATTCGCAGGAACTGTTAAAATTATTGAGCGACAAAAATTGCCAGACTCATCAGGTCATGATCTGTTTATCCGTTTGCTTCTATCGCTGGTAGTCTTTTTGTTTGTTAGAACATAACTCAGGAAGTTATGAACGGATCTTGATAACATTCATAGGAACTGCTAGGCATGTTATGAGGAATAGTTGATCAAATTTTTTTGATGTTCGAAAAGAAAATTTGAATGCGAGACCAATTTGAATTTTGCATGGACTTTGTATAGTTTGATAGCAGTACGCGCTCTCAGCGTGCTTCTCTGATTATAATCAATAATTCAGTTGTTTAAAATTATGCATTCTTCAATTAATATTGCAGACTTCTTTCAAGTTATATATTTGTTCAATTAATGATGGATGTTTCCTTCAAATCAAGAATTTTTAAAATGAACATTACTGACTTCTTTAACTATCATTTATTTTTTTCTACCAGTGCTGCAGACTACTTCTAAGTTATTGATTTCTTCATTTGATGATAGAGAATTCTTTCAAATTTTTAATTATTCTTTTAAAATATTTCAGATCACATGTACAGAATTACGCACACACACTGTTCAGTGTTCACAATACAGCCACACCACCGACGCTTGGGTTGTTTCCATCGTGTGTGGATGTTTGGAATGGTCTTGATGGCTCTGTCTTTGCTGGTGCGGGTATTGGCAGCTTTAAACGATCTGTACACAGAGCTATTCTGTGATCTCGGATCTTCTTTTTTGTTCATTCATTTGTTTGCTTCACCCGCTGGGCTGGTTGCGTGGGGGTTTGTTAACCTCATGGAGTTTCTCCGTTGCCACGTCGCCAGTCGGGTGTAATTTAATAATAATAACACAATTCAACGCAGCTGTCGAGCGACAGATTTTCGACCCACCGACGGCTGGCCGATGATATTCACATTGGCGCTCACAGGAGTCGAGGTCTTGATGGAGCCTCGGGACACCACAGCAGGCACAGTGTACACCGCTCTGGGGGATGGAAAAGAGCTGGACCTAGTGACGTATGATGAGTCCTTCGCTTTCTTTCCAGGGGCTTCCACTTCGATATGGGATCCGTTCCAGGTACCCTCTGCGGATGGGATTCCTTTCTGGAAGGTCAAAGCTTTACCTGAGATACTTTCATCGGAGCCAGAAAAGTTAGGTCGCTGTGGAATGCCTGGAAAGAAACTAGTAGGTATCCGCTTCTGGAAGGAGGTCTGCGATGATGAATCAGCTGCGGATGACGCAGGGATGTTGATGGAGTTCATTCGCTTGATATCGGTGATCCTGTTGTTAGAGGGTCCGACCGATGATGACCGACTGGGGCACGGGGATACTCCGCAGTGTCCACAGGAACAGTTCCTTGGGTGGGGAGCAGATGTGTGAGATACTGGAGACATCGACTGGTTGACGCCACTCACGGTCGGGATAAATTGGACGAACGGCAGAGGGGACTGTACCATCGGGGACGGTAGGGATTTCATTGAACTGGTTTTCGGGGACATCGGCGAGTAGACGTACGTCGAGGAGGGTAGTGGGCACACCATAGGAGATATAGGGGACTGTATCATGGGGGAAGGCACACCGTGAACCATCGGTGACATTGGAGACTGGACTACAGCTGAAGAAGACGCATGGAAAATGTTTGCGGTACACAATGGCTTCCCTCCTGAGGGAAAGGTTCCGAAAGAAGGCGTTTCAGAAATTGATTGAGATCCACTTTGAGTGGTGGTAGGTTCCCTGAAAGAAACTGACGAGCCGATATCTGTAGACATTGGAATTACAGCCGGTTCAACTTCAGCTATGCAGAAGACGTGTGAAAATGGTGAATTGAAACTAGACATGGGAATCTCCGGCAAAGAACCAGACAAGCGATCCGACAGAATTGTAGAGTTCAACTTTTGTTTCTGCAAACTGTTGCCTCCGTTCTCTGGAATCGTTTCTTGGGAAGCACATTTCGTCATTCCTTCAAATGTTGATACAGCTGTCCTATTGGTACCTTCTTGACGGAACCAAAACTCGTCTATTTTGTTGTATGGTTTATTCTTGCTTGTCGATTCTGCTGGTCTTGAACCATTGGTAACCTCCATTCCTGGTTGAGTTATTGGGTACTTACGAAACTGGTTATCAACTTGGCTCGTCCCTGGTTGATTTGCAGCTTTATTGGAAGTTTGTTTCCGTTGAAGTTCGCTGGAAGTGCTGATGTCACCTCCACCACGTTCGTTTAGTTTGAGGCAGTCTTCATTTATTTCTATTATGGGTTGTACTCCAGTCTGATCAGTAGTAGATTTTGGATTGAATCCAAAAGAGTCTCCGTGCCGATTGGGTTGGGCAAGTCCCTGTTTCCTGATGCCAGAAGAAGAAGGTTTGGCAGGGGAACCAGACTCGCGCATGGATGATGGCCCGGAAGCAACAGCCTTCTCTGGACCGTTTTCTGGTGCCGTAAAGTTCCACTTGCCAAGGTTAGTACTTTCTTCGGATGAAACCCTGTTGCCCACTTGGAGGTCAGATCGAATAGAGTTGGGCCCTGGTTTCACGGCGCCATGTCCAGGGTACTTCGTGGCAGCAGGTGTGAAGCAGTTCACCTAAAATAAATTATATTGTTTATTGTAGCAGTTAGTAACCTGAAAAATACCTTTAAAATTATTAGCAGTGGGCAAACTGGGATTAAGTCTTTAATGATGACAATATTATAATTTGAAGCTGATGAGCTGTCTATATTTACCTTCTGAATTATAACTTCCCTTCCAAGGGATGAAGTAATGTACATTAGCCTATGACTATAACGTATCTGATATCTGCATATTTTATATAGAGTTTAAGCTACAATATACTTGCTTGTTTAATTTTCGTAAGGGAGCCCAAAGGCAGATTCAATGAATTTTAGTAAAGCACTTTCTAATTAGCTAGTAGAATAGCTTCAAGGAAAAAAAAGAAGCCAAAAACTTTTTAGCAAAGAATATTTTTTTACCAGCCATAAACACTAGTACGTCAATGCAGATCGTGGACAGGAGAAAAAATTATCATTTTTCAAAGTTATTTTTGGTACAGTATCTTAAAATTTTAAGGAATCTGATGTGTCCAATTTCTTATACAGTACTGATCAATATGTATTTCTCGGTAATATATGCGTTGTTTGTGTCACAATGGATATTTTTGTTTTCTATGAAGTCTATATGATAATTTGAAATGCTTTCGTTGTAGCTTGAATGAATCTACCTTAGGACTCACTTCGAGCGAAAAATTCACCACAGTGCAGTGAAAACAAAACGCGGCTTACTTTTTGCTCTCGTTCCCACTGCTTAGCTTTCATTGGATCAGCTGAATTCTGGTGATGAAACTCCGGACAGGGATCTGGTTGAAGTTTGGCTGTGGAAGATTTTTCTCTTCGAGATTTCGTAAAAGTCTCAACCCCTTCTCCAATGCAAGGAGTTTGGGCATCTGTCCCCTTTTCAGCGGATTTGTTTTTTTGATCAGGTTCGCCTTGGGGTACTGATGCTTTGGAAGCTGGAGCAATGTCCTCTTTTACCCTAGGGCCTGAACGTTGCTTGGATTCTTCACTTCCTGGAATTTTGGTGGATAGCTGAGTGCCAGATGACCTTTGGAGCCTTTGAGTCTCCCTGCCTTTAGAGTCCTGCCATCGTGGATCACGTGGGCCTTCCATAGCCTTCCGCTCCGTAGTTAGGTTCTGCTGACCATCCACCTCTTCCTTTGGACGTTTCTTGGACTTGTGAGACCGGTGTTTGCGATGCGATCCTGTTCCAGAAAAATAATTGACACCCATAAGAAAAATTTTTCATTGGAAAGCTCTCAAATCAGCAAAATAAACTTTATGATATTGAACTCAAAATCTTCTTTGAATTAAATATTGAAGTAAATGAAACATATTATGCCGCAGTTATTTGACTAACGTTTCACTAACCCTTTGTTAGAGCCATTTAAGGTATATTATACCTTGTAGTATTTGCAACCTCTCGACGATGAACTGCATAAGTGCAATGAAGCTAATTCGGAAACATTCTAAGCATTCAGTGAAACATGCAACTTATTCCCCTATACTTGCCGAACAAAAAGAGGAAAAGGTCTATACGAGCTATCCACAAATATATTCTTTCGTAAACCAGTCTCTCTTTTCTACAAATAAAAATCTGGAATGGGGTTTCTATATTTTTCAAAGAAAACGGTTCATCACCTGCTCGCCGATGCTTGCTCGATACCCAAAGTCTTGGCAGGTGATGGAAAGATGACTGCTGAAGAAACTCTTTCCCAGTAATATTCGATAAATCAGCCTTCATCACGTCGCTTGGGTCCAAAGTGTTCTGATACGGAAGTATATCATCCACATTGGACCCATTTGACTTTGGATAAGTGCCGCTGTCCATTGCTGAATTAGGTCCACCTTGGTTTGAAATGCCACTTCCAAGCTCACTTTCGAGGAAGAACTCAAGCGACGAACATTTCGAGTCCGATGTCGAGGAAGTCACGTGTCTGGAAGAAGAACTGAGAATGGAATCTAGCTGCTGAAGTTTGGAAAGTCCATTCATCGAATTTTTAGACTTGTCAGAAGATTTTGTTTGGTCACTTGCATTAGCTACGGATGAATTCGACGCATGCGAGTGCGACTGAGATGGAGCGTCTCCTCCTCTGGGGTGTTTCTCTGATTTATTTTTGGAGTGTTTCTTTGCTGGATTATAACCCATGTTTTTGGAAGGGGATTTCCTCGCGCTCTCAAGTAGGCTGCGGGAGCTTTGAGCAGATCCATATTGTTCAACCAGGTTATCCACAATGGGTTTTTCATTTCTGCCACCTTGGATGGACTGAAATGTGTCGGCTAGATCTTGGAAAAAATTTTCTCTAGATGGAAACCCAAAATCATCAGCACCTTTAGAAGTTTCATCCTGTGAATGAATTGTCATTTGGGAAAAGTTCCTAGACTGATCGGTCACCTGATGAGTAACAGCACCTGTTTGGGCAGTTTCTGCAGACATCTTGCAAGTTTCATTCATTGCGACTTGAGACTGGGTCATTTCTTGAGGCTGCAAGTGAGAATCACCTTGTTTGTTTACACAGGCATTTGAATCTTGGTCTGTATATGTACCATGTTGACTATCTTGGGTCTGAACCATGTTCTGACCACCAGACTTGTTCTGAAGGAAAGGATGCATACTGGGATGCTGACAGCGGTTGGATGAAATTACTGTGGGTTTGGCCATGGGCTGCATGACTATAGATTGAGTCGAACAAACTACGGAAGGGCTTTGTCCCACAGCCCTATCTGCAGGATAAGACGTACCGGCCTGTATGAGCACATCCCCACCGTTCAGCATCGGAGCCACTGGCTGGGTGTATATTGTAGTATTCTGACTATGGATCTGCATACCCGTCCCTGCAACCGGATGGTGAGGGAGACCTGATCCATAAAGCTCATGGGCCAGGTTCTGGGGCATCTCACCGGCCAGATACTGAGTTCCTCCCATTACTGTTGGTCTCACGTGCATCACGTTGAATGATGAACATAAGGCAGCTCCCTGTTGGACATCTTGATAGCTATAGACTCCAGGTATAAACTGAGAGTAATTTGCCATTGCTTCATTTCCCTGAAAACGGTTTTGTGGAGGGATATTACTGCCCATCCCACAAGACTCATTGAGAGTCTGCGGATGGGGTTGATGATCCAAAACAACCTTGCCGCCGTCCCTCAAAGTTTTCACAGGGTAAAGAGATTGGTTCGCTTGGGGTTTAGCTTGTCCATAAGCTTGGTTCTGCTGGACGGAGTAGCGTTCATTTAGTTGAGAGTATTGCCGAGTATCACAACCTTGCTGAACCTTAAACTGCTGCTGCTGTTGCTGCTGATTGATTTCATGAGGGAACTGTTGATAGTCAGGATTCAGTGCAGTCGCCATCTGCTGGGGTCGTTTTTCTTTATTCACATTGACTTTGGATTCGCATTGTTTAATTTTTCGTGAAGTTTCGTTCGGATCAGTGGCGATACCTATGTTTGTTGTTCGCCAACTCTGAGTGACAGGCACCGGATTGCTCGAATAGCCGGGGAGCTGCGTTGGATCAATGTTATCTGTTCTAGTTGAGCTTGGATGACTATATTGAGCACAAAATCCTTGATTCTGAGCCACTTTGGCAGAAGACTGGCCTTCACAATGACCTCCTCGACTAAGCACCTGACTCTGAGTAATTTTCGTGTATCCTCCTTGATTTTGAAGCCCTTTGACAGTGACAAACCTTGGCCGACTGCCAGCCTGAGATGGGCTTCCAAAAGTTCGCTTATCACTTCCCGAATGTTCCATACGAAACTTATGGCGTTCGTCGTATCTGTTGGTGCTGGTGTGTCTATTCTGGTGGCTTTCATCCTGAAAAGAAACTTGGTTTTTTTGTTTGGATTCCTTAAATCCTTGCAACTGATTCAATAAAATATTTCCTCCCATATAAGATGAACTGTTGTTTACTGCTGGTTTTGCTTCAGTGGCCTGGTAGATCTGTTCAGGCTGAGCTCCTCCTCGAAATGCTTGTCTCTCTCGATTACCAGCTTGCCCGTGAATCTGGATTTCGTTCTGCATCTGTGTAGAGGAAACAGAATGGTGCTGCTCAGCAGGAGGGCCCTGAAGTTTCACCTGCTGCTGGTGTCGGTCTTTTCGAAGAGACGGAGAATCAAGCTGACTCATCGATGGATGTCTTTCACTTTTACCATCCGTCTTGCTCTTCTTCAGCTTCTGATTTTGTTTCATATGAATGTTAGCAGTTTTTTCTCCAGGGTTCTCATATAAATTTCGTTCGAGCAGATTTCTTAGCTTAGAAGGCCCTTCTAGTGCTTGAAAAGTGTTGGGTTTACCCTTCTGGTTAGCGCAGTTTTTCAACTGATTTGAAGAGACGGTAGCTTCTGGGACTGGTGGCTTTTCAGATCGATTAGCAAAAACATCGTTACTAGACGTCACGCACTGCAAAGTATTGTAAGATTTGACAGGAGATATACGTTCTTTAGCTTCACAAGCATCAGTTGTAGACGCTGTACTGCAGGGTACTTTGACTTCTCTTTCTCGACTGTTGCCCTCGTCCGTGCATGGTCCCCTGCCCATAATGTTTCCGATGAGTACGCTGGGTTGGCAAAATTGGTTGGCGTCAGCGTCAAGCTTCAGGAAATCATCTGCCGTAACATCACCGAAAGTCGGATCAAGACCATCAACATCTGACTTTATGGCTTCGAAGTCCAGAGGCTGGAGCGTTTCATAGCTCGGGCCTTCTTCTAACGGGATCGCTCCAGTCATCAGTCCGTCATCTTTCTTGCCCAAATCAAGAAGATTCGTGGGTAGAGAGTCGTCGTCGATATCAAAAGCAAGCGACTGTCCCTGGTTCAGTACATCGAAGTCCTTTACCTGGCTGTCTGAAACTGCGTTGGAGATATCAAGGTGAGCCAGTTTAGAGTCCTGACACCGTTCCTCAATGCTGACGCTGAGGAGAGGATCGCTTTCGGTCTTCCTTACGCCTCTTGGAGACTGGTCATTCACGTAATTCTGACATGGAGTTTGGTAATCCATGGACTCGCTCATCAATCTTTGGCTTTCTGTCCCTTGCTGTTGAGCGATTGTAGAAGACCTACTGGGTTGGAAACATTCTCCCCCTGGTCGAACCATCTGGGTTTGCTGAGGACTGGTCTTGAGTATACTCTTAGTTTGAAACTGCATATTTTGCTTGGCGTCTTCAGCATCTTTGTACCCAAACTCAAATTCCAATGATACGTCACTAATGGGGGCATAATTCATTGTAGGTTCTTTCGTTGAACTACTGCTTTGCATCTGTTGATCCATTTCTGTTTTGACTGAAAACGGAGTTGAGGATTCCTTGAGCCTCTCTTCATGGATAGTAGAAAGCTGATTTCTACTACAATTTTGAATTTGACGCTGCGTTTGAAACTGGCATTCAACAACCGGAGATTTTTCGTCGGGTTTATATCCCTGATCTTTGTACGACGTGAACTTGGTCTTTTTGTCCGCCTTGGAGAAAGGTTTTTGGATTTGGAGCCCGTCAGGACCACTTGCCCCGCATGGGGTTGGGACTGAGCCGGGTCCTGATGTTGGTTCGTCTCCTCCATTAGGGGGACTCTGCGGCGTGGGACACGAGCTGGACTGCATCTCGGCTTTGATATCATCGTAACTGTGGAGAATAGATGAATGTCATCTCATGTTACAAGTTATCTCTAAAATTGGTAGGTGTGTGACACGAGTGTTAGATAAAATTATGAATACACATAACGGTGGTGCTGAGTCCAGCCAAACGGATGCCTCAAGTGGCCAGTCTTTGACAGAATATATGAATGTCTCATATGGTAACCAAATGTTAGAACAACAAAATCATATATTATGCAGTATCGATGATATATTGTGGTATAGGGGTGAAATACATCAAATAGCTAAAACTCTGACCACCATGCTCAGGAAACTTGACTCTAGAAGTGCATACCTACAGCCCTTCCTGCGTACTCCTCCGTGCCCAACCTTACTATAGGATATGAAACACCACAGCACCGCCTCGCAAAAGATATAAGCCTTGTTTGGCGATAACGATATTGCGACATCGGTGTACACTGAGTGTCTAACCTGTTAGATACAGAACCTCAACATAGCTGTCTATTCGCGAAATTTGCTATTTTTGGAATATGATTGGATTACAAATATCAGCGGGCTAAAATTTAACCAGCCCTAAACTTGTACCAGCATATAACTTTAACGGTACGTAAAGTTTTTTCGAAGAACCCCAATATGCCCAAAATACAACAGCATAGACCAGTGTGCTTTCTTCCCCACAACAGCTGCACGCCATGCGTGTCTGACTTCCGTGCTAGAGGTGCCAAGATCGAGCGACATTCCTGTCGAATGATCTTTGTGGCATCCGGCGAGCGGAGTCGGCAATTGCTTGGTATGCGGAGCTAGGTGGGGCATCTGTCTGACTAGGAATGGGAGGGTGGGAGATCGGGTGGTTGAACCTTCCGTTTCGGTGCTATAGTTCTTTGCGACCCGTGGTCGGCTGCAGCTCTACTTACTCCTCTGGGGCCAGTTGGCCTATATCTGCAGTACGAACCAGTGCCTGTAGGTTTCTCAGTGAAGGGTAGAGTCAAAGTTGACTTTGCCTTTACCTTGAAATATGTAAAAATTTCTTAAGGTAACTGCACTTTCCTTCGGGAAAAGCATATGAAGATATTGGAGGTGATATTGAACAATAGCTGAACTCTAAGAGCTTAGACCTCGACCAAGAAAAGCATTGGTAATGGACAAAATGCTAGACAAACACACAAACGGACTGACCATACTTTACAAAACTTCGATCATGTGTTCCTCATTATTGTTTTAGTAGCTCTGTATTTTATTTCATTTTATTTTATTTCTATCCATAACTTCTTTTAGTTATGCCTCCAACGAACGGAGAGGCAGACAAACAAGCGGGCCGACAGATCAACACCAGAACCTAATCATTTTTTTCATCGTCACATGCTTAGCAGTTTTTGTTAATTTCATAAATATCCGTAAGCATGTAACTACTAAATTGCTGTGTAGCACGGCTTGGGAAGCTGGTTCATAGCAGACTTTCTAGCTCACCCAGGCGCCGTACCGATCTGCTCGGTGCACAACTAGCAACTGATATGATTTCTTGGGCTCTGGAATTCTTTTTCGGGCCAGATTTCGCAGGTATGCTCAGATATCATTACTCTTAAGGTGCATATGGGCCTACCTACTTACAGCGATGTGCACAGCGCATAACTAGCAAGTGGCAACTGCTATAATTTTGCCCCCTATAGACATTTTTTTCGCGCCAGATTTGGCAGGCATGCTCAGAAGTTGTGACTCTAAAGGTACGTGTGGTCCTACCTACGTACTACGATGCGCATCTCGCACAACTATAAAAATGACTTGCCATGGCTCTATAAAATATGTCTCACCTGACTACGGTGTTGGTACACACCACAAACTCCGGTTTGCTGTTCCACTGATGGTAGCTGATGTAGTAGTGGCTCTGGAGCCATATCCACTGGTGCCCTTTGGTGAGGAACCGGTAGTAGCAGGAGGATCCCTTGCCGGTGCGGATCACTGCGGGAAGAATTGCGGGTGTCACTTTTTTAGCAATCAAGTGTTACCAATACTTGTCCGCACTTTTGCAGACGATATGATGCTTCTCAATATACAGTGATACACAAAAAGGCATCGGATACACCATAATTTTGTAAAAACTGTAGTTTAAGTTCGCTATTCCGCCTGATATTTGGTGAGTATTATCTCATATAATGCCATTAGTACTGAGAGGAAGGATTAATGTGAATGTCAGCGATGAATTAATTTTATTGATAGAAATAAATAATTGCCCTATACAAAAATATTAAATACATTTAATTGATGCTTTGTTGCACAGCTTTTCTTTAATTGCTTCCATTCGCTTTCTATGGTTCCTCATAAGGTTTTCTTACAGAGACTTCCCAATATTTTTTCATTCTTTCTTGCACACGTCTTCTAATTGCTAAAAGTTCTGTAGATTCGGCTTATGGACGTAAATAAGCTTCAAAACTTTCCGAAAAATCTCAATGTGATTCAGGTCAGAAGACTGACTGTGCCAATTTCTATTAAGACTGGCTGTACTTTTGGGATCATTGGCTTCTCGAGATAAAATTTTGACCATGTCCCAAAGAAAATGCTCATTTCAAAGGATTCTCAAGAATCTGCCTGTACTTACAGCCATTCATCCTACCATTGATAATTTTTAGTTCCCCAGTGCTGCTAGATGAAAACTATCCCCATAACATGATGGATCCACCTCCAAATTTAATTGTGGGACCGGAGTTCTGATTGTTAAGAGATTACTATTTTGCCTCCAGACACGTGTTGTTATATTCTTTCCGAAAAGTACTATTTTTGTTTCATCTGACCAGATTATTTTCTCCCAAAACTGCATACTTTTTTCTTCATGCGCTCCCACAAACCTTAAACGGCCTTTGACACGTTTGGGTTTCAGATGAGAAACTTTCCTTGGAAACCTTGAGAACAAGCCACTGATTTACAGCTCTGCTGACGGTGTCCTTATTAAAGTAAGATCAGCTTTAGCACCTTGGAGGTATGTTTACATTTCAAACCGAATAACGACAGTTCTTTGTACCTTCATGCTAATCCATCTTCAGTTCTTTCGTTATTTTTTCTTGGTCTGTCAGTTCTTGGAAGGTTTTAATTGTGTTACCAAACTTATCATATTTTCAAATATCGTTTCCTAGAGTACTTAGAGTTATTGCCATTTCATTGCTTATTTTTCGATAAACTTGTCTTTCTTCGTGACCATCAATACTTTTATTAGGCGAATCCCTTGATAATTATTTTTTTTATTTTGGGGCATTTTCACACTTTAATATGAGGATTCCACATCAAAGATGAGACATTAGATAATCTATCTCGAAAACAATCGCGCGCTCCACTGATTGGTCAATGATAGCCTTCAAAAATTATTAGAACATTAGAGTGCCCGAGCTGTCAAAAATGACGGCGAAGAATTTGTGATGACCCGTCTTCATTGATCATAATTTTCTTATCAACTTCCTCATGTAGCACGCAATGCAACGGCCAACTTAGACAATTGAACACGTACACAGCAAATAGACGTGCTAGGCTGAACAACATCAAGCTTTCCTGATGTGATACCGTACACTGAAAAGCATTTTTTTTGCCCGCAATCGATTCTACTTCTAATAAATACCAAGCTCTGTATCCAGCATACTCGATGGTATCATGTAACTCGGAGGTTTTCCCTCGATTGAAAAGTTGCTCCAGTGAAAGAAGAACCAAAATTGGAGAAAATTATTTGCTGCCAAGATATCCTCGTGTGCTTTACCCGCCTGCTGACCACTGAAGAATATCTACCATTTGTTTCGATGATTAAGCTGTCAATAAGAGGAACAGTGTAAACTCAGGGCAGCTGCAGTTTGGATGAAGAAAACCTCAGAAGAGAGCATAACTCGCAATGCATGACGAGCTTGAATGTGATATCAAGCAAGAAATGCTTTGAGATTGAGAGATATGAATTTCATTTCTGCCATCTCCTGTATCCTGGTCATCGATCTCCATTAAAACACTACTTAAATACAAAATCTACAACCTGGCCTAGTTTTCGCTTGTCTATTTCGATAAAAGCGTGATACGAAACATGCAATGCATAAACACCCGACGGTCATTCTTAGTATTGATGTCAACACATGTGAGGGTTCCTAACAAGTAAATTTTGTGCACGAAATGCTTAAGAGTATCAAATACTTTTGCGGAGGGCCCATCTTTATTTTACTCAATAAAATTAATTTTTTACTAACCTTTACATTGAGTTTTATCCTTCCACATACAACTAAAGGTGCTAATCAGATGATACTTACCAAATATCAGACGGAACAGTGCACTCAAACGACAGTTTGTAAGGAAAATGTCATGCATCCAATACTTTTGTGCGTCATTTTATAATTTTGCATTTGTTAAATCAAGCTGTCTGAGGGCAGTGACGTCATTGGGGACATTATCGGACATAAATATATAAGTGTTGCTCGTTCTTTGCCCACAAAAGATGAAGTTCGTCCTGACCGCATGCTCCGGTGAACTAGGAAACCCACATGCACTGGTTCGTGCTGCAGAGACATCCCCTCTAGGGCCAGAGCAGTGCACGGCTTCAGTCGACCACAGACTGTGTGAATAAAGGCTGACCTTCGAAATTGAGTGAGACTACAAACTTTGTACAGTTGCTTACAGTGGCAACACCGATAAATCAGACACTGCAACAAGTTCTGCAATGTTTTTAAGCTATTTATTCATGTATCTATTTCTTACTTTAGCTCTGTTTGCATTTATTCATTCTTTGCTTGTTTATTTACATGATTCTTAATCAATCATGCAGTTAATTTATCCTCTCACGTATTAATCTCTAAGCTTTACGGCTCGCGCTATTCTCCTCAGGCAGTACGTTTATAAACAACCAGTTCATTCGTATCCTGGATACTCCCAAACAGACACCATACATTAATTGATGACACTGACCACACACAGCTGACAGTGTAATTTTTCCCCCGTCATTTTTTAACGGCCACGTGGCGTAGCTCCAACAGCAGGAGCGACTCACAGAACTGGTGGCACGTGGACACGCGCTCCAGGTCATCCACGTGGTAGTACTCGTAGCCCGATGTACCGAGCACCTCGAACGGCAGGTACCCGATGATGGCTGAAGCTCTGTTGAGGAAATGTATTGTATTAAAGTATTGTAGTGTAGTATTGAATGTATTGTATTGAAGTATTGTATGCATTGTATTAAAGTATTGTATGTATTGCAGTATAGTATTGTATGCATTGTATTAAAGTATTGTATGTATTTTACTGAAGTACTGTATGTATTTTATTAAGTATTGAATGTATTGTATTAAAGTACTGCGTGCATTTTATTAACATATTGTATGTATTAAAGTTTTGTATGCAATCTATCAAAGTATTGTATGCATTACATTAAAGTATTGTGTGCAATCTATCAAAGTATTATACGTATTAAAGTATTGTATGCATTACATTAAAGTATTGTGCGTATCGTGTTACAGTATTGTATGTAATGTATTGAGGTATTATATGCATTGTATTAAAGCATTGTAAGCATTCAATAAAAGTATTAAAGTACTGTGTGTTTTATATTACAGTATTGTATGTACTCTATTACATTAGTGTTTATATTGTAAATATTACAGTAGAGTATATATGTATGTGCCTATGTACTGTGTTACGGTATTGTATGTATGCGTTGTGTTTCAGTATTATTTGTACGCATTCTATTACGGTATTATATGAGTGTATGTACTATGCTGAATGTACGCTTTTATTTCATTACGGCATCAATTAAGCGTTCTGTAAACTCTCCAGCACTCCCTCATACCAGGCAAACTATATACCATCTACCATCTTTGCTCTTCCCAGAACTTTGCAATCTTTCTTAAATGACTGTAGCACCCGCGCCGTCAAAAATGACAGCGATAAAATACTGGTCGCTAGTCTTCATTTCACATACTTTTCTTATCAACATCTTTCTGCAGGATGCGGTGCTACGGCCAATTCAAATAGTCATAAAAGATAAGTGCTCTATCATTCAAATCATCTAAGCAGCACGTTAGTCCCCACCTTAGATGATATCCAAAAATATATGAGCTTAAATCACCAAACAGCAAAGTCTATGTTATAATTCTGCTTGAGGGTCCATCCGTACGTCCGTCCATGTCTCTGCACGTAACGCTTTTCAATATAAGCTAGGGAGAAATTCAATTTGTAAGAAGCTCTGATTTTCGCTGGAATGCAGAAAAACGCTGCAAGAAGTACCGTTGTATGCAAGATTCACAGGTGAGAGGCTAGAGTCCGCTAGACGAGGTGTGTTGAGGTAGACAGGGTTCGTCAGGTGAACTTTAAATTAGACGGGGTAGGTTAAATTACGGGAGCACTAATTAATCGTGGAAATTCTTCGGGTCCCGCTAGTATTACTGAGTTTAGTAAAATTCCTCACCACGTATCCTACCTACCGCATGAACACCCATCGGGTTTTTTTGTGTAAGCGAAAATTGCTCCATCCGAGGAAGAAAGTAAGCTGGAAAGATAATTGTGTCTACTGCCCCGCGAAAAATTATTGCATCGCCTGTGTTTCGTTGATCATCTCCTGAAGGGAACCGAGAACAAATATAGTTTCGATGTATGGAAAAAGTCATGAATATGAGACTCGATAGCAGCGCTAGAGAAACTGTAAATGCCTTTACTGTTTCGATGTCAACGTTGTCTGAGCAAGAAGTGCACCCTGCGTAAAGATAACATTCCCACATTCACCATCTTCTGCAACCTGGTCTATTATTTTGCTTATCGATCTCCATGAAAACGCAACGTAATTAGAAAATCAGCAACTAGGCTATTTTTCACCTATCTATTTTGTTCAGGCGTGCCACAAATATATACACATAAACACACGACGGCTTTTATTACTCGTATATTGTTTTGATTCATTGAAGGCGAGTTGCATCTGTCCCCCTACCTTCATGGGAAATTATCGTCTTCATCGTATGAATTTTTCGGCCGTCACTTACAAAAATGAGGTTTTTTTACGAAATTTACACCCATCCTCCCCGTTTGATTGCAGTTTTTGTAGTATTATTTCTGGCGGTCGAACTTGCATAGTCGAGTCTGTGAGTAAGTTGCTAACTTTCATTTCTTTTAATCCTCCTTTAAAAATGAGCGGTACGTACGGTAGTCAGTCCACGAACATTTCAGCTGTCACTCACAAGGAAAATCTTGTTTACTGTCTACAAACTTTTCAGCAATCAATTACATAAAATGAAGCGATGTTTCCCGTCTACGAACTTTTCAGCCCTCAAGTACAAAAACATGTTGCTTCCACTCTACGAACTTTTCAACTCTCAAGCTCGATAAAAATGTAGTTGCCAATCTACGAACTTTTCAACTCTCAAGCTCGATAAAAATGTAGTTGCCAATCTACGAACTTTCCAGCAGCCATTACTTTGGATCCTCCCCGCAACTGACCGCTGGTCCAGGAATAGGAACTTCCATTCCAGGCTATGGCGGGACACAAACTCCGTGTTGGTTCGCTCCAGCAGACGCATCTCCCTCAACAGCTGTGGCCGCACCAGCCTGCAGATACCGACGAATACCAGCCTGGGGACAGTGGTAATGGTTTGTTAGCAATAGATACCAGCCTGGAGAGAGTAGATAATGTTCGGTTACCAACGAATACCAGCCTGGGGACAGTGGTAATGCTTGGTTACCAACGAATACCAGCCTGAAGATAGTGCTAATGTTTGGTTACCAGCGAATATCAGCCTGGGGACAGTGGTAATGGTTGGTTACCAACGAATACCACCCTGGTTATCCCGCCATAGTAAACAACAACGGTATCAGTGATTCGTGAAACACCACCTCACGGTACACGGGGCTTAGCAAAAGTCCTGCAAAAACTTTTTCTTTTACTTTGCTGTTATCGACCTTAAAAAGTATAGCTAACTTTCCGTGCCGCTAACTGAAAATTTATTCTTTTTGGGAAAAATTAAATTTGGTGTGAATTCGTAGCGGGGACCTGCATGTGTCTCCCCGTGGAAATAAAAAGAAGCCATATGTGTATCTTTTTCTTTTCCTACGGGTGCGTCGCGACATGACGAACCTCGAGGCCCAAGCATTACGGAGGAAGGCTGCTCAGTTGTAGACGAGCAGCGGACTTAAACGAGGTAGATCCTTCACGTCGTAACCTTCCTCTACCAATCAACCTACGACTCTGTGAACGGTCTTCCGTCTGATTTCTTGCCGCACCGTGGTGGCACGCTCGTTGTGGCTCCGCGTGGCGAGGAGAAGATGTACCAATGTTATTTGCATTCATTTAGGCTCACGTGCACCTCATCACTAGGTAATGCTAAAAACAAATGCTTAAAAGAGATAAATTTTAGTTTCGTGACACGGGGAACTACTTAGTTGCTTAAAGCTGATCACAGAGATAAAAAATAATGTGGGAAACCCACAAGCACCGGTTCGTGCTCCAAAATTAGGCCAACTGTCTACAGAGAAGTAAGTACTACTGCAGCCGACCACAGTTACTAAAAACTATGGTGCCCTGAGCTGAAGACTCAATGACCTGCGCCCCCAACCTAAGGTAAGTGCCCCCACAGCAGCAGTGCAGACCAAGCAATTTGCTGACTCTGTGCAACGGATGCTGAAAGAGAACGCTCACCTGACACGAGGCTCGTTCCCGGAACCTTCAGCACAACTGCGCAGCACGCAAGTCCTGCTGCTAACGTGTGTAACAAGACTGTTGAGAAACCCCCCTGTATTTTCCATCGTACGGGAAAAGTACTTACTATGTGGTGGTGAAGAGTGCTTTGGAGAGAATCAAAGAAAGTAGGGGGAGAGTTTTCGATGAAATTGTTTATAATTTTTCGTCACTCTTATTGGCGGAGTATGCTATATATAGTTACTAGCACGAGTATTACTACTTCTTAATTGTATCTGGAACCTGTGTTCTTCAGTGATATTCTAGACCCGCGTCACCCTAACTTTCCCCATTTAATGCGAAAGGAACATGTGGGGAATTTTACAACCAAAGCATTGTTCCTCTGTTATAGTAACGCTCTCGGACCCGTATCCTGGATACGAGGGGAGAGAAATGTTCAATGTCATGGAGGCAGTGAATGTTCTACCTCAGACCTGCGAACAGTGGCAGCTTAGATTTAAACTTGACTCCCTGTCCCATTGATCCCTCGAGAGTTGTAAATATCAAGGATACCTGAAGGATACCCTAATTTCCTCCTCTCTAATACTAGGTAATCAAAGCGTCACGGCCGCACTAACTAACAAACTAAGTAACTAACTAACAGAGTAACAAGCAGAATGATAATACAGATGACAAGGCGACCCTCTCACTCTTTCTCCTGCTGCAGAGGAGCTAGTGACTGGCTGCCAGTAGTAGCGCGCTGAAGTCCCGCGCCTTGATCGGGCCCACAGTTGGGTAGGATGGGCCTGTAGGTGGTGACTGGGGCCTGGCCTGCGGACTTGGGGTCTGCTGGGGCCCGCCTTTGGCCGGCAGCGGGTTTGTCGCTTGGGGTCCCTGTACAAAAGTTATATATATATCGACTGTATTAAAATTTATGTTTATATATATATGTGGCTGATCTATCACTCGCAGCTAAGATGTCGAACAGTCTGAAGTTAACCTAATTAGATTTCTTACCCTACCAGAAATCAAAGCACCACCGCAACTTAAACTGTTCTTCCGTTCTCGCGTGGCCCCGAGGTGGCCCTAAATTTTGCTCGGGTAGCTAGATGTGCAGAATATAAGACGCCTGACAGAGGACGTTCCATTACCCAGGAACATGAAAACTTCAAGGTGCGACTTGTCCGGGACTTGACACGAGTGTGCTGGCTTCCCTCCCCCCCCCCCCTCCCTGCGTTGAGTGTTGGCCGTTGACCCTTCATTTTCACAACTGAGATCCAACCGTCTCAGCGTAATCAGTTTGCTTCGAACACTTGAAACGAAATTCAGAGTAGCACTGCCATTTAATAATAGCTTAGTACCTGAGTACCTAGTACCTCATTACCACAGTACCACAGATCCTCAGAATTTATTACCACAGTGCCTCAGCTCAGTACCAAAGTACGTCAGTAACAAAGTATCACAATACCTTGGCCCCTCAAAACCACAATACCTCAGTCCCACAGTACCTTCGTACCACAGTACTTCAGTACCCCAATACGTCAGTACCTCTGTACCTTAATATCTCAGTACGACATCGTACCCGCCCTACAGCAGACATAAGCACGCTGCAAGTAGGCTAATTAGGCCGGGGCCGCTGGAGGTGCTCGTTAGGTTGCCAAGACACGAGCACGAGCTCGGGCCTTCGCAGCGGCCATTGTCGCCGGTAACAAATTTCCCCTTAAAACTGAGCTGGTATTTCCAGTAACTGAAGGTAATTGAGGTAATAGATGCAAGGTAATGAGGGCTGGGGAGGCTGTCGCTAGCCGCCGTGCTGGATCGTTGCAGTTGAATTATGTATTTATCATCTGCGAACGAAGTGAGAAAGATGATAATGCTTAAGTTGAAGATTTAATAAATATATATATATTTGCAAATATGTCTGTCTACTCAAAAAGTTGTCGAATGAGTTGAACAATGTTAAGTTTTTTTGTAGGGAGTTTGGTGGGTGGGCCTAGATGTGACCCATGCCAAAAAATAAGCCTAGCTGGCAATGAAAAAAAATGACGGCAATGAAATTTGTCCCCCACCCAAAAACAGGTAGAAGGAGTTGAAACGAGAAAACCCAGCCCCCTTTTGCCATATTTTTTAATAACATGTTTTCTATGGGGAAAATGAAAAAAGTGTAAAGTAAAAATAATTTCTTTTTCGATTTTACGTCTCTATGACAAATTTCATTCCAATCAATCCTCAAATAAAAAAACCCGAACCCTCGCCTTCAGTATTTCAGGCCGATATTTCTCGAAAACGAAAGCGTTTTGAGGTTTTTGTCAGTCCTGAAAATCGTTTTATTTTGCGTTTTTTTATATATGGTTATAATATGTGAATCGATTAACTTAACACCCTGTATTTACAAACATACTTGATTCTTCAAAGAAAACTTTATCACCTCTCTCACTTTTTTAGCGGGTGATAATTATTGACTAATTGTCATTTAAATTTGTAATTAAAATCTTCTTATTCAAAGTGTTGAAGTCTAATAGGTGAATTTTAGCAGATATGTTTCGATGGTTCAGGTCCAACTGTTGCCTTGGAACGTTTGATATGAAAGCCAATGGTTCCGCCTCTGTGGTTGGTTCTATAAACCTAATGGTTGATAAAGTATTTATAATCTGTTGAGACAGTCAGTATTTATAGATTATTAATAGCCCTGACCAAAGCACTAACTTGGCCAGCGCCGAAAACTTGGCTTAATAAAAACAAGTCTAAAGTCTAATAATATCTATCAAAATGATCCAACCCAGACGTCAAGTAACGATCTTATTACAGCATGTTAATACAGTATTTATTATTTGATTTCAACAGTGATGCTTGAAAGAACGAATTTGCGTACTTTAACATTGCTAGTTTAATTCCAGTGGTTGGGTATTGATTCTCAAGCATTGAGTTTGAATGGCTGATAACCCATAGTCGGAGTTCACCTGTTGAATTCTGCGGTTGATGCAAATGGCAGGACTTGAATGATTGAATTCTGATGGTTGTTGAAAAACTGCCGGAATTAAAACATTGAATTCTGATAGTTGATGAAAATATCCGGAATTGAATGATTGAATTATGATGGTTGATAAAACATAGCCGGACTTCTATAGTTGTAGTCTGATGGTTCATGAAAAATTGTTGGAATTAGGTTATTGAATTCTGATGGTTGATGAAAAATGACGGAACGAAATCATTGAATTCTGATGATTGATAAACCAAAATGACCAGAATTGAATAAGTGAATCATAATGGTTAATGAAAGTGGCAGGATTTGAAAGAATAAACTCTGATGAGTGACGAAATGGCCGGAATTGAATGAGTGAATTAAAATGCTTGATAAAAGATCCCAGAATATAAATGACTGAATTCCAATGGTTGTCGGCAAAAAGCTGCTCAGGCAATTAGGTAGTTCTTCACTTGAGTTTACTTCAGGTTCTTCTGAGCCTACACCTTTTGTCCAACACTCCAGTTGGAACTGGGTCAACAATTTATAGTAGGGTATCTGAAACGGTAGAAATTCCCTTATTTTGCATGTTTTTAAAAAGCTTAGAACAAATTTCCTTGAAAAGTAAAAATTATGACTTGTTTTGTATCAGGTAATTTCCTTACGTATTTCCTACCTGGGCCTTCCTGAATCTTGCTGACGTCATACCATCCGACGAATCCTCGAATGGTAACTTTTTCAAATTCGATCTCGGGGTCCCAACCCTCGCACGGGTCATTTGACTGAATCTGTCCATTTGGGCCATCCTTTCGAATAGCCGCTGATTCGTGTTTTCCATCTTCGAAGCTCGCTCCCATTGACGAATCTGAATATTCAAGCGGACTGGATTTACAGTCTGACATCATGTTGGAACATGCTTGGTATGTGTCCATGCGCGAACCATTGGTAGTCGGCGTTTTCGGGTTGAAGTTCGAGCCATCTGTGGAAGGGATTTCCCTATTTGTAGGGTTTGTGGGGTTTGAATTCAAGGGAGAAGAACCAGAAGGTGAATTCTTCGTGGGTCCAGACTCCGTGTTGAGGCCGTTCTCCTTCTTGATTGCTTCGTAGCTGAGGCCCCGCAGGCTGAGAATTGAGCGTTTCAGGTGCACCGTGATGGAGAGATGATCTGTGATTGAATTAATAATAATAATAACAATAATAATAATAATAATAATAAAGTTTATTGATATATTGTGAAATTTACAACAGTTATTATAAATTGAATATTCGTATTAAGGAGGCTGGTAGTAACTGTTGAAAGGGCTATCTAGGCAATTGTTTGGTAAAAGTTTGTAAGCAGTCGAAAAAAGTAAATGGCAGGGTCAGATTTAGACTAGGAAGAGGCCATAGGCTTATTGACTTTTTTTTAAAGAAGTTGACCGTCTTGCAGGCGCACCGTGATGGAACTATGGTCTGCCATTGGGCATTTGAGCAAAATAGAGGTAGAAAAAAATATGAAAAGCTGAATGCAGAGTCACATTTAGACTGGGAGAAGCATTGGGCCAACCATTTTCTGAGAAAAAATGAAAATGTTTATAAAATCTGATAAAAGTCGAGGATGACGAAGGATTTTCAAAACTCCAGGGTAAACAATTTCTTCTCAGCAATGCGCTATGATAGCATGTCTCAATCTTCAAGAAAGGACTTACAACTCTATAAAAGCTGCCAATCCGCATTTATTTGTTTGTCTATTTTCTAACGATTTAAACAAAAGCATACTTAATTTTATTCTTAATCTTCAAATTCAGATAACAAAAGTAGGAATTGAAGAGTAGCGTATACTGTATACCCAAGACAAAGCAGCATTTTTTTACTTAGATCTTAAGTTCCTTGCGGTAAACCAGGTTGTAGCTACTACAGAAAGAATATCGGTTAGAGAGGTGAATGATGAAACAATGCTCTTGCCAATTCTTTATTGCAGTTTCCAACTACCGAATGAGGCAAGCATGTCATTACAGCCCCATTACGATTTACAAGCTTTTGCGATCAGGGTTCATGTTCTTGTTGACAAGGTTTAAACTAGAAAGTGAACTGCGTAAAAACTCCCATCGCAATACAAGATGACGTACGTCTATCATCTTACCTTTTTTATGTTCCATGTTGGCATCCATTGGGAATTTCTCCACCATTTTGTTGTCATCAGCACAAATATTTACAGGATCCGATCCTGAAGAAATTGTAGTGTCTGTTTGTACTTGCATGGGTGCACCGGAATAGAATATTTCCCTTCCATAAAATGAACTTGCTGACCCGAACCCAGAAGTGTTGTCTGCAGCGGGTGAAACGGTGTTCTTCCTTGCACCTGACATCTTGGGCCATCCTTGGATACCGTTAATCCAGTTCGAAGAACTTGTTCCAATCGGTCCATTTTTCCCCGAATAGCATTTATTGGTATAGCCAGGAGCAGACATGGGCCTGGTATCCCTGCCGGAGGGATGCTGCTGGGTCTTCATTGGCGACTCTGTGAACGTTGACAACGGTCGAGAGTTGAACTCGAGGAAGGACCCGTTTGGACCAATTTCCGTTGGATCCAGGACATTGAACGTTACATCAGAAGAATTCGTGTCCAGGTGTGCTTGGTTTGTTTGCAAAATATCAAGAACAGATTCATTTTCGCAATCGCCAAAACTTTGCAATACGCTTTCCTGACTGTCGATGCAAATGGGGACTAGTCCTCCTGTAAAATCTGGGACGGGGATCACCTCACCAGGACTTGGGTCAAAGTTCTGGGTGGACTCCAACTCGCTTTGTCTTAGATTGCCGCGGTTGTTGAACGCTGGGTTGAATCCTAAGCTAGTAGAGTTATTAGACGTTTTCGTAGATGTCATTAGACTTGGTGAAACTGAATTCGAAGAACTTGTGACGTTCTTTGCGCTATTTTGCAGACTAGAGAGCAGCGTTTCACCATCTTCTTTTCGCATGAAGTCCGTTAACCTCCTTCCAGTTACTTCTCTCTGTTCAACAAATTAAATGGTCTCTATATATTTTTTGACAAAACAGAACATGTGCAAAACATTAGATTAGATAGGCGGCAGTAGACGAACCAAAAGGCCCATTCCCAAAGAGACACCGGGACTTACACACCGGCCCTCTATGAGCTATTGCCACTATGTTAGTAGGATGTAGAGGAATTGAGAAACGAGAGGAGAAAAAATAGAAGACGAAGGAGAAAAAAGAAAGGAGAAATAAAAAAGAAGGGAGCTAAGAATCTACGCCAAAGCGATGGTCATGAATGCACGCAAGCATGATCGATGGCCGCTGATATGCGGAGCTTAAATTAGAAAAGCATACTGCTACGCGAAAAGTGGATATTGCCTGCATCTCTTGAAGAATGTGACTCCTGCTGCGAGCAGACAGAGAGCAGCGGAAGTGATCCAAAAAAGAAGTTACCTTGTGCAGGAATTTACCGCACTGTCTTGGACTGCCTCCTGAAACTTCCAAGTAAGCCTACGGCAAATTGATCATATTTCGATAAAATCATTTCCAGTCAACACAGCGATCTCAAACAAAACTGTTAGTGTTTATCAGCAAGTAACAAAAATTTGAAAATAGAAATCAGCGCTGCACGGCAATAGTTGCAATTTAGGACACCAAAACGACCTAAAATTGGCGAACATTAGTTTTGTAAATTGGCGAACATTAGTTTTGTAAATTGGCGAACATTAGTTTTGTAAATTGGCGAACATTAGTTTTGTAAATTGGCGAACATTAGTTTTGTAAATTGGCGAACTTTAGTTTTGCAAATTACCATTAGCCAGTGCTCATCTATACGGGTTTCTTTTCGATAGATACATTCTTTCCGTCTGAGAGAATGTAGTTTATTTTTTGGCTCGAGGTCGCAATATTCACTGCAAAAGATTTCATTGAAGTTTCAGAAATTTGCTGCCAAGCCTAACTGGGAGAAGTGGACAGCGAAGTATCGTGTGGCTTACGGCACAGTGTATAAAATCATCTACAGCTGTCACGGAACTTACGCATTCGTACTCACGTGCGGATCCTAACAGAACTCAACAGAATATTCCTTGCAATCAATAGATATTGACTGACATTAGCTCGGTAGGTATGGATAACAACCAGCATAGACTTGCAAAGTGTGTGTGTGTTAAGGGCTTATGTATTCACAAACTAACTCATTGTGGCCCTGATCATGCCATACAGAGATTGCTGTTTGATACTTTGCATTCGCCTTGAAATCTACCCACGGCATCGATGCTTCGAAGATATGTACTACTCATTTGCAGGCGGCTGACATCAAACGTACAGCCTCATACAGTGTCATGTCTGAGATTCAGGTGTATCTGATATGTGCGTCTTCAAGTTAGGTAAGGCTGCATAGGCACCTATTCTAGCTGAACTGTACCTATCTTAACGTAACTTTACCTGGGTTTAACTAACCTAACGCATAGTCTTGTGTTCTAGGTAGTCCACATATTATTTCGGGATCAAATCCCCTACAGATTAAATCATCAGTTCCTAATTCCAATTTTATCAGTCTGATACCAGCTTGGCCTAACTGCCCTGTCTTATGAAGACGATAATAGCCCAACATTCAGTGGCAGCGCCATGAGGGGTTGTAGGGGGGCTAGAGCCCCAATCAGTGGCGGCGCCAGCAAGGGGTGTAGGAGGCTGGAGCCCCAATCAGTGGCGGCGCCAGGAAACGGTGTAGGGGGGCTAGAGCCCCCAAAATGAGCCCTGCCCTTCAGCACGTCCAAGGCTTGGGGCACAGCTGTCTCACTCACGGCGTATTGACGTCATCCACAGTAGGTCTTTAAACCCACGGTAGCAACAGCCCAGCGTGCTGAACTGGTGGCACTAGCCGTTGAGGGTCCGAGTACCAAGCCAGCTAAGCCAACTTTGCGGCACTGGAGTGCGATGAGTCAGCAGTTGATAGTGTAGGATGCACAGCTACCGTGGGAGCACTTACCTTTCCCAGAAATGGGGCGAGTAAAGGGGAGGCACGATTTATTGCATAAGAATCTTCTATCGATGGCGCCATGGTTATTGACGATGTGTGGTTGACTGCAGCACTACAGTTTCCTGGGACCAGTTAGCCTACTCCCGCAGCACGAGCCAGTGCGTTTGGGTTTCGCAGTAGACTTTACCTTAACATTTGATGGCCAGGTCTGTGGAGTACATACCGGCAGGTGCCCCAGCAGTGACGTCACGCTCTCCGACACATAGAGGGCCTCCCCGCTGAGGGTGAGCGCCAGCATGAACCCATCCAGTCCCTGGGGGATAAGGGAAGACGGTCAGTAGGAATATCTAAATTTTACTCACAATCCACTAAATAATAAAACACAGTTGATGGTTGCTTGCTTGCTTGCTTGCTCCCATGTTGGTCCGTCTCTACGTCACGCTGTTAAGAGTTTAATATTGGGATACCATAGAATTTCAGCGCTTGGAGTAACGGAGACACCTATATAGCTTCTGAAATGTTATGGCAAAAAACCGATTCTGCTTTAACTCTGTGTAGCCTATGTTTCTTTTATCATCTCATTCACAATGTGTAGGCATTGTGCCAGTGACTCTCAGCAGACCATAATTATGTATAACTCTCTGATGCTAGTGTTTAGTATTATTCTTAAGTTAGTTTTAATCATGAAAACCTCAGGCGCTGTGCCCTAATCTTGTTGGCCACAGTACCTTATGAGAACAATAAATGATTTATTATTATTATTATTCTGAGCGTGGTAGATGAAAAGCGTATCTTCGATAGACTTTTTGATCCTGTCGGGCATAGCCAAGATATGTCGCATATTCTTTTGGCTGAATTTCTTCTTAGCAATTCGAGAAGCTAAGAGTTATGGTATCTCTCGTGCATAATCACTTTCGCTTATGCTTTCTTTAGCTGAATCTCTTCGACGCAATTGAAACTTCACGCTGAGCAGACGCCTTTTATATTGAATTAATTTACATTGCAGCCAAGTTTCGACGCTTGAGGTTTACCTCTGCTTGGTATCCGTAAGACCTCATTGGTTTAGGGGAATTCTTTGACTCAACTATATTTTCTTATTGCTGCTCAACGTTTAGCCAATTTCAAACTGATTTTGGGCCTTATCTCGCAGGTGAGATATTCTACCTACGCAAAACTCATGGCTGTAAAACTTCCATTTTATTAATGGAGGATCATCAAGACCTACAGTTAAAACCGGAGATATAAAAAGCTTAATCTAAAATTACTGCCATCATTTTTGACCGCTGGTCGCTCTAGTGCTATTATAATTTAGAGAATGATCAGTTCACTCCAGCATGCCAAATTTCAACTACACATTTTACTGTATTGACCAGACAATTAACCATCCTAACTATATGATTATTAGCTATAGTGATCAATCACGGAAATCGAGATCCTTCAAGAACTCACCCACCTAAATGTGTATAAATCCACCGGCTCAGATAATCTTACTCCCCATGTACTACGGGAAATGGCTCCAGTCATCGTGAAGCCACTGCTCGAAATATTTAATCACTCTCTACGAACAGGAGAAATTCCGCAGGATTGGAAACTAGCTAACGTGATACCGATACATAAGAAGGGGGATAAGAAGAGCTCCAGCAACTATCGACAAATCAGTCTTACTTCGGTCGTCAGCAAAATCATCGAACGCCTTTTGAAAAAGCGCATCACTGATCACCTGAAGATGCAGCAGCTCATATCCGACACTCAACATTGCTTCCGAAATGGTAGAAGCTGCTTAACAAACCTACTGGACTTTTTCTCAAAAGTTACAGATATTAA
>LQNS02278184.1:5343967-5375878 GCA_001587735.2 Parhyale hawaiensis | reverse complement strand
GACTCTCAGCAGACCATAATTATGTATAACTCTCTGATGCTAGTGTTTAGTATTATTCTTAAGTTAGTTTTAATCATGAAAACCTCAGGCGCTGTGCCCTAATCTTGTTGGCCACAGTACCTTATGAGAACAATAAATGATTTTTATTTATTTATTTATTATTTATGTGGCTTCCACGTGGGGTCATGTGGCTTCCACGTGGGGTCATGTGGCTGCCACGTGGGGTCATGTGGCTACCACGTGGGGTAATGTGGCTACCACGTGGGGTCATGTGGCTACCACGTGGGGTCATGTGGCTACCACGTGGGGTCATGTGGCTACCACGTGGGGTCATGTGGCTACCACGTGGGGTCATGTGGCTACCACGTGGGTTCATGTGGCGCTTGTTACAAGAAAAATCATCACGTAAAGTCACGTGGGTTGGCACGACCTAACTATACATAGTAACGTGTTAACTACGTGGCAGCCACGTTGGTCCAATGTGATATGAATTAAGTGTTATATTAGCCACACTGGCCCAACATGGTTATCACAAATATCCCCTTGAAAGTAATGGTGTCCTCTTGGTACTGGTACTCGGGCTGTAAGATACGCAAAGGTAGTTCATAGGTTTTATATTAATTTTTATTTTTGTACCAGGAAAAGTTCAATTGCGGTATATCTTTGTTAGGGTTGTTTTGCAAATTTTAGGAACGATACATGATTTTCCTTTTCTTTTCTCTAGGTTCTGTAACTTCCTCTTTGTAACGGCAGCCTGCAAGAGTTTTCTTGTAATTGTACCTATTTTCCTATGTATTTCATCACACTCGACTTATCTACAATTGTGTCCCATATACCAACTGCTTGTGCTCTCCCAACGTTAGTATTAAGCCATTTAGCACCTTAGGGTGTCGTGCGCTCTAATGTGGTGGACAGAATATCTAGATAACGTTCAATGTGTGAGATTTCGCTCTTTCTTTCTTGTTTTAAATGCCCATAGATTGTAAAGCAGTCACTTAAATCCTGTTGCAAATCTCCGTATCTTTTACCGAAGCGATATAGCTAGCCAATTAAATCCGGTTTCAAACCGTAGCTTTTACAGTAGCATTATTGCTGGCCACTTAAATCCTGTTCAAAATGTCCGTTGATTTTACAGGAATGGTAGTCACTTCTATCCTGTTCTAAATGTCCATAGAGTCACAAAAGTATTATTTCTTTTACTTAAGGCGGCCTTTTGTGGCCACCGTGGGATGATTCTGCTTGATCCTTGCATTTTTGTGACCACTTTTAGGCGTGATTCTGATAATGATCAACCGTAAACAGTACTAAAACTTTATCGCACCGTGATTTCTATCGAGAGCTCATCATGCGCGATCAAAAAATTATTCCAACCGAAGGACAAGCAAAAAGTCAAATTTTAAATTTAAATTCGTGATGCTTTCTTATATTGAAGAACTAGAGGACCCGCGCTGTCATAAAATGACAGCAAAAAATTTGTGATGACCTTCTTCATTGATCATACATTCGTTATTACAACTGCTAACCTAAGCACCCTGAGATGAGCGTTTACGGCTTCACAGCCGCTCAGTATCGAAACTTTTGTTTCTCTGAAATGGAGAAAATTCATGGCTTATTGCAGCCCGATCAGCAACGCTCAAAGTAATAGCTCAGATCCGGTATTGTGGATACGATAGGCTAGCCTAGACAGGTCCAATGGTTTTTGCTCAGCGAAAGCGGTTGCTTCTACCATTGAATTAAATTTGGGAGAATAGCTGAAGCAACGAAATCATCTGTGGGAAGAAACTACAAATCAAGATGCATGAGAGTGCCAACGGAAGCTTCAGATATCTTCAGTGCTACAATTTCAACTTGGGCAATGCAAAAAGTGCATTCAGACATAAGGTCGCCCTATACTTTGCCGTAAATTCGATGTATGGAGAAGCTAATACTCGTACAAACCAGACTAAGCTTGCGATGTCTTCATTGTTTGAATTCCAACTGTCCCTGATTAATGTACGATTGCCATATTCTGCAACCCGGCCTATTTTCTACCGATCAATTTTCAATCGATCTTGAGAGGACGACCAGAGCCTCCAACCTGGGCTAATTTAGGAATATCTGTCTTGTTAAAGCGTGGCAGCAAATGGATAAACAAATAAATAAACAATGAAACCGATAAACGCACATCGGTCTTTATTATACTGTAGATAAGTTGAATTATATGCTGTGATTATTTGTAATATTGACTTTCAAAATGTTGCTAGTTTCATGCCTGTGCGGGGTTCAAAATGCTTCAAATGCTGTTGGTTCACTGATGCACAGACATCAAAATAAATCCAAATTCTTAAGAAATCCATTCTCCACCATCTGCTGTGTAAATATGATAGATATCCCTTTTTGAAAACAGACATGGCATCTCTGGCTTGTTTCCAAAACCAGTGGCCTGCCGATCTTGTGCTCTGCAGTGATCATAATGATCAGGATCACGATTATCAGGATCATGATGATCAAGATCACGATAATCAGGATCGCGATGATCAGGATTATGATGATCAGGATCACGATGATCAGGATCACGATGACCAGGATCACGATGATCAGGATCTTGATGATCAGGATCACAATGATTAGGATCACAGTCGTGATGCTCACGGATTTGGCCACAGAAAAACGCCTTTAGAGGCCAACTGCTAATATCCCGAAATGTTAACATTAAGTAAATCAAAGAACAGTAGGTTGAGGCCGCCCTTTAGTACGATCAGCAATGCATTCTGATGAGATTTAGTAGAGGCTTTTTCCTTATTTATTTCCCAGTGAGTAACGTCTCCTTTGTACTTACTGATGTTTTCACTGATTGCGTGTCGCTCCACGTGACGTACACCGTCCCCTCACATGGCACTACGCCACTCTTGCTGATGAGCTATTGTCCTTGATAAATAATTTTCCTTTCCTGTTTTTTCCGTTTTTATGCTTTCCCTGTAAACTAAACGTCGAATCACTATTTATTTTCTGTTGTGTATCTCTAGTTCCCTGAATACACAGTTATCTACATAGTTACTTGCTGCCAGGACATTTCATTCAGGGTAAATATGAGCTAGCCATCCTATATGGAAAGTGTTGTATTATACTATATACAATATATTAATATTTATATATAATTAAATAATTAATAAAAATAAACCACAAACGTGACTGCAGCAATAGATATCACAGTTCAAGTTCCGTTTTTTCAAGCAAGAGAAGTGATAAAACACAGTAATAAATACTGATTAATAATAAACGTTTCGGGATGAAATCCCCTCAGATTCGCTTATCTGAGACGACCACGAACAAAATTTAATTCCTCGTAGCTATATGAAGGGCATAAAAGAACATGTTAAAAAAAGAATAAAGTTTAATATCTTGCCACCCGCACGTGTGGTATATATACTTATAAGATCGGGTACGCGCCATAGAGCGAAGGGTGGCAAGCAGTGGCTCTTTGGATGGATTATACAAGTGGTTACATTTTTATTCTGAGATAATCGATGAATGTATCCGGCATCATTATGATGACTGGCATGACTGCAATGCAGAAACCAGAGAGATGCTCTGAAAATGCGTACCCTGAGCAATTGTTTTCTCATGGCACGTGTCTATTGTATATATTTATTATATATATTTATATGTCATTTACTACACCATATGCATATCGCAATATTGCTCATATACAGGGTGTTTTTTTCGGAGGAGAAATTTCAACCATAGGTAGAAAGACTCAAAATACGTCGATTTTCATGAATGGTGAAATAACCAAAACTCCTTAGTTTTCGAGTCATAATGACTTAACAAAATTTACAGCTTCAAGTATTTTACTACGTGCGCGCCAACGTTAACGCTAAATTTGATCGTTCAGCACGTTTTCCTACCACATTCCTGCCTATGCGCTTACACTGTATCGATGTTGATGATTATTTGGGCGAATGACATGAGGATTATTGAGCTTGAGCCCAATGATGATTATTGTGAACGTTAAAAACCCCTTCGCGAGTAAAATTAGCTTCATCTCTGGAAAATAATCAGTTTGGAGAAGTTGGGATCCCTTGTTCTCTGCTGCATGAACCACTCTGAAATTGTACACAAGGTTCAAAATATGGTGGCAGTAACCCTTCCATTTTTATTATTATTTTTTGGAAACGACGCGGATGTAAACTCTGACGACGTAGTGTCCGCCATACAGTAGTGTGATTACGTTACATGCTAAGTCTGAAACTGCAAATATTCTTCCTAACCATAAAATATTTGCAGTTTTTATTGTAAAAATAATGTAAACTGCTTTGGTGGGGTCGGAAACGTGCTGAACTATCAAATTTAGCGCTAACACTGGCGCGCACGTAGTAAAATACTTGAAGCTTTAAATTTCTTCAAGTCATTATAACTCGAAAACTCAGGAGTTTCGGCCATTTTATCACTCATGAAAATGGATTTATTTTGAGTCTTTCTACCTAAGGTTGAAATTTGTCCGCCTAAAAAAAACACCCGGTATAATTCTCAATGCACGTGCTTGATAAGTAGATATGTGATATTATTATATATTAGATAAGTAGATATTACTATATTAACATTACATAGTGATCTGGAGACTCGAACTGGTGTCTACCTAAAACTTATATAAATATAGGAGGTCGATATCGTTAGGTAGCCCATTAGTACTGTCTATTTTGCTTTTTAAATTGTGTCTTACAATGTTTCCCCAGGAGAAGAACTTTCTGATTACTTTATTTCTATTAATGTTAGCCGGAGTTAGCGATCTTATTGCCTCCTAATGCTGCGTAGGCTAAGCCCATGAATAGGAGTCCAGAGAAGAGATCCCTGTTTGTGATAGGAACAAGATCTGTACAAAGGGCTTTGATCTTTTGAAATTCGAATTTATTCTTGTACCTGTGCACAATGGCACCATTGTTGGTATTTTATACAGGTACTATATCGCTTCATCGGCCGATATGTACGATGGGTTTGGGGTCATAAAAAATGATGGCAATGTTGCAAACAATAACACATCTGAGTGTCTATGTCAAACCTGTAGGTTTCTTTTCTGATTTTTTTTTTTTTTGTAAAAGATTAGCTGAGGACAAGAAGTTAGAGTGTGATTAAAAATATGATATTTATATTACTATAGGTATAAGGATAAAAAATCGTGATGAATATCGGGTGAAATAAATTGTAAAATGTTACAAAAAAATGTAAATCTGAAATTAATAACATCATGATTCTATATGGTACTTGCATACATTATTCAGTAAGTTACAAAATGCTACAAAAATTGTAAAACGTGGAATAGAAAATAGTCAGTCTAAATATAATGGTATTGCCATCATTGACACAAAGCGTGACTTTAGTTACTTCACTTCTATAATACTATGGCCTGGTATATCACAGATATTCTGTTGATATTCTGCTTTGAATGCAGCATATGTTATATATAGTTTATCTTAGGGCGCTGGTCACAGTTTCATCATCAGTGGATTTTTATGTTATTCGATTCTACTAAAAAATTTACCCACATATTGGATTTTATTTTATATATGGTTTATTTTAAGGCGCTGGTCACAATTTACCAATTTATTGGATTTTTATCGTTTTGAATGCTGCTCAGAATTTACCCATATTCTTTTTTTCATATTTAAATATTCAGCTTTGTATTTCCTATATTACGCATTTTTCTGGTAAAAATTTAACCCTATTCTTTTTAATTCTGCTGGGAATACCCTCATCTCAATTATCTGTATTAATCTAATATATCATACACTAGTGGCCCGTGCCGTCATTATAAATGACGGCAAAAAATTAACACTTCACCAAAACCCCCACCGTCTTTTGGGCTTCCTCATTTTTCCCCTATCTAATACTGAAGAAAAAGATTGCAAGGTACCCCACTTTTTTCTTACATTTTGAAATCTGAGTTTTCTCCTATCTTATTCCCATAGAGCATGACAGGAAAGATATAAATATATAAATAAATAAATAAATAAAAACACGACGTAAATTATTATATAGTACTGATTGCTTGATTAACCTCTCCTCTCGTTCAGTACATTATTATCTTTCATGCCACAAGGAACTTAACGAGTCCGAGCTCCACAAATCTACATCAATTAAATGTGCTCACACGATCATCTCCTTGGCTGAGTTTATTCCCTTCGTCGTCGTCTTCTTTTCTTCCTTAGATATATTCATCAGTCTGACATAGTGGCAACAGCTCATAGAGGGCCGGAGCACAAGTCCCGGCTGCTCTAGCAATGGGCCTCTTGGTCCTTCTACTGCCGGCTATTCAATCCGTGTTTCGTAGAACTTGCACTATTTGAAATGGTGAATAGGTTGAGACGCTAACCATATTTATTAGTTTCTGCTGGTTGACCAACTTGCCTTCAGACCCACGGTAGCAGCAGCCTTACGTGCTCTGAAGGTAAAGGTAGAGTCAACTTAGACCACACCCTCACCTCCCTCACCTGGGAAACCCACATCCACTGGTTTGTGCTGCGGGTATAGGCCCACTGGCCCCAGATGAGCTAGTGTAGTCGCAGTCGCCCTCGGGTCACGAACTATGGCGCCAATTTGACGGAAGGAACAAATAACCCGAGACCCCCCCACCCCCATCATCTCTGAGGGGGGCAGTTCCGCCACAGTGCCGAGCATGCACACACAACTGCCGAGTCAGCACATCAAGATCTGCAAAGAGCTCGTGCGCCTCACGAGGCATCGAACGAGCGATACAAGGTGTTAGAGCTGAGAACAGAAGCATGCAGCTTCCGTGGCGGCAGACTCCAGTGGAACCAGGTTCGATGCCAATCCAATCATGCGAGCTCTTTGCGACCCTGGCTGCCCTGACTCAACAGGATAAGTATGCATAGTTGCCGTGGAGCACTTACCTTCCTTAGAGAGGGTATTGGGAGGGGGTACAGGTCGTTGAACCTTCCGGCGATGACCCCATAGTTTTTAACGACCCGTGGTCGACTGCAACCGTACTTACTCTTCTGGGGCCAGTCAGCCAATTTCTGCTACAAGAACCAGTGCGTGTGGGCTTCCCATTTGAGGGTCCAACAAAGTTAACTTTATACCTTTAAATTGCACGGGCACCCCTTGAGTACAGATGCTTGTGGTGACAATACTGCCATTAGGACGACGCACCGTTGCCGCTGCAACCGCAACACACTAATGAAAGCACAGACGGACAAATTCCAAACGCAGCTCAGCTCTACCTCGAGATTCCAGTGACGTCATCGGTCCCCGTTGTGCCATGAACAATCAATCCCTTCTCTTGTAATAAGAGAGCTGTCTGTTCGTCAGTCCGTCTGTCTGAAATCATCGAGAAAACCGTATCCAGGATACGAACCTGGGAACAGCTTAATAATTACTATAGTTGGACTTATAGGCTCGAGACTTAGTGGATTTTGTGAACTTGGTGGACTTTGTGAAGTTGGTCCATTTTGTGGGATTGGTGGATTTGTGGACTTATTGACCTTGTGGATGCGGTGCACTTGGTGGACTTTGTAGAAGTGCGAAGTTTTTGGAGGGAATAGTAAGGTGCATCAAGATGTATATTTTCATAATTAAGTGAACAAATACAGTATATTGTTGGTAGACTAATTTGGAAAACTTGATTGGAGAAATGCACCGCGTATTCTTAATGTCTTAGAAAATAAAAGTGACTCGCAGGGAGATTTAATTTTTAAAAGTTTTGCAGTCATTAAACATTGGCGAAATTTAAACCGGCTGTAGCAATGTCAATGAAACTCGTATCCTGTATACCAACTTATAATAATAATGATAAAAGGATGAAAGACTGTGACGTCATCATTCAGTTAAAATCTATCTGCAAAGATACTGAAGAACTGCCAGTCTGTGTCTCTTCCTTTAATCGGCGCCCCCCCCCCCCGGCTCATCACTTCTTATCCCGCCAATACCGGCCACTGCTGCTTGCCTGGGGCGCTTGGGACAGCCACTTTCACACCAAGCAGCTACAGCCCACTACTAACATATTCAAATTTTGTCTAACTGTGATAAGAAGCCAAATTTCGCCGAAGGTTGTTCGGCAGTTCCAGTACTTTTCATTGGCCTGCAGGCGTTTAAGTCAGCTAGTGATGGTATTTTACTGGATTTCCTATAGCAGCGTTTTGGGCTTCCCGGTGTTGCAAGATGCTTCACTTGGGTTATATTACGTACCTGTCCGTGGGAGCTCAGGCGTGAAGTTTTAATAATAGTAAAGTACTCATTTATATGAGTATATTTACTGTGGAAAATTAACGTTTCGGGAAATTTATTTCCTTCTTCAAAATTAACAAAGAAGGAAGGAAGCCTAAACGAGAAATTTCATTTAAGTACAGGAGCAGCGACAGCAGATGCACCCGCAGCATCTCCTGTCGCTGCTCCTGTACTGAAATAAAATTTCTCGTTTATGCTCCCTTCCTTCCTTGTTAATTCCGAAGATTTCCCGGAACGTTAATTTTTAAAATTTAGTCGACAACTCCGTACTGTAGAAAAGCTACAGTACAGAACTGTGGCAAGGGACCGTTCGGTTCCAGCCTTACACCTTCGGGACTTCAAAAGATGACGCCCGACGCAGTTATGCCAAGTAATTTTTTAAGCAGGGATGAGCCCTTCAAATTGAATGATATCTCAACTACACTGAAAAGAGGGAGGTATGCGTCTATTACTCACAGTTTATGGGCACCGGTTTTGTTCAATTCTCTGAAACCGCACCAAAATAATGGATACTGTAACCTTTTTACCTTCATTCCTGATGGCCATGTGGAAAGCGTGTAATAACGGTAATTTTAGTGATGACAAAGACATCTACTATATAATAATTCACGTCATGTTTTTATTTATTTATATATTTACATCTTTCCTGTCACGCTCTATGGGAATAAGATAGGAGAAAATTCAGATTTCAAAATGTAAAAAAAAAAGTTGAGTACCTTGGAATCTTTTTCTTCAGTATTAGATAGGGGAAAAATGAGGAAGCCCAAACGACGACGGGGGTTTTAGTGAAGTGTTAATTTTTTGCCGTCATTTATAATGACGGCATGGGCCACTAGTAATAATAATAACAAGGACGAAAAAGAAGCTGTAGTTCTTTGACAACGGCGTCAAAAGGACTGCCATAGAATCACCGCAGCAGGAGGGGGGCGAGTGGTTATTCTCGCTGGCAGACTGTTCATTGAAATGTGATTGGGTGCATTATGGTAGTACTTTGGAGTATTCTGTAACTATTCTCGTGGTATTCTGGTAGTATTCTGATGGTATTCTTGGATTCAACTGGTAGTTTGGAACCATTACGGTGGTATTTTGGTAGTATTCCGATGGTATTGTTGTATTCAACTGGTAGTTTGGTACCATTACGGTGGTATTCTGGCAGTATTCTGATGGTATTCTTGTATTGAACTGGTAGTTTGGTACCATGACGGTGGTATTCTGTTAGTATTGCCACGGAATTCTGCTATTATTCTGCTTCCATTCTATCATTGCTTGGTAGTTATTCTAATATTCTTGTATTATTCTGTTGCTATTCTGGTTCTATTTCGCAGGTATGCTGGTAGCACTGGCAGTATTCTCCTTCTAATCTGGTGAGATTTTCCAGGTATTCTAAAGCTATTCTCCTTAGCATATATCCCTATTAGAAGCAGCTATGGAGAAAGAGCTGTTACGCGAAAAAAATTCTTAAAAAATACTCGAGTCAAGACAAAACTGATTGTGCAATTGTGACTGCTGCCATAGTGGCCCACCGTCATAAAATGACGACCAAATAATTAATGTAGCGACACTCCTAATCCGTTTCCTTGCTGCCTGTAGACTATATTTTTGAATTGCCTCGCTGAGCTTCAACTTCATTAACAGATGGGGAACTCTGAGCATACAGAGCACAGCTGTCAGAAAGAAATAAAATTCGGTATCCATGCTACTGCTAAGAGGTACTTCAGAGGCTTTTAGTGCTTAGAATTCCATCTTAGCAACACGCTTCACAATACCAGGAAAAAATTAGAAAAAACTGAAGAATTCCAGTTGCATAGTATCTGAGTATCCAAGATACCAACATGATAGGAGACCAACCTACCTTGAATTATGTAATGGAATCATCAACACACACTACAATAAACCCCACCGTGTGTTTGTTTATATATTTTTATGTAGGCATCTTTCGTATCACGCTCTAAACTAAATAGATAAACGAAAAATAGGCCAGGTTGTAGATTTTGTAAATCGATGACCAGGTTGCAGAAGATTGCGAAGGCTGATCCTTATCCCTTTATCTAAAGAAACGTCTTGCTTGAATCACTTCTTGAAATCGAAACATTATGTATGCAGCTTCTGGAGTCCGATTTTAAAACTTTTTTTTTTTCTCAGGTCACGACGCGTAAATTCGACAGATGACCAAAGGAGCACTCACGAGATGATGATTCTTCACGGGTTGTAGACAACTATTTCTTCTAGCTTACTGTCTTTCTTTTCTTCTACTACAGCAGTATTATCCCTGTTCAGAGGGGGTCGCTGAAGCAGATCTTGCTATTCCATGTATTTCTGTCCATTACCATGTGTTCCTCCAGCTCCATATCACGCATATTATTCCTCTCACCGTCGTTCTCTGACAGTGCTAAAAAATTTCAGCACTTCAGTGAAGCAGATATTTAAGTTCGCAAGACCGTATCTAAGCTACGGATCGCTTACATGTATAGAAACTGGCTTAAGTTACATCCAAGTTTGTTGCACTGTTTTACTCAAGATTTACTTTTGCCTCTCACTATATTGAAGACGCACGAATAATTAAGAAGGCAGATAGGGAAAGTATATAAGAAGAACGAGACAACTAAATTCTCAAGAGGAAAAACGTGTTACAAATGGAGAGAGATGGATCGTCTATGTGATACAGTCAAGAAAGACTTGAAGCAGAAAAGATACAGAAGTGAATGAAAGCTGCTGATGAGCGTGAGCGGGAAAATGTGGAAACGGCAAGTCATAGAAAAGAGAACCTAAGGTTGACAGTACGACTATGGAACAATTAATGAAATGAAGTAATTCTTAAAAGATTCCACAACGGCCTATATTAATAAAAAATATCGCTCATTGCGTGATTTTTTTCACGCACGGGTTCACTAGTCAAGTTATAACAGCCATGCTCATCAGCAACGTCTATTTGTACTTATTTTTAGTTATTTATACCAAGACATAGACATTAGGTCTAATTTCACTGAATACCAGATCTTTACCCTTTTCTGCATTTTTCTCAAACTGCTATCAAGTATACTTTTATTTTTTCCTACTCTATCGATGGAAAAATTGCAGTAAATCTTATACCCTTACAGAGCCTTGATTATTAATAACGAATCTTTACTCAGTGACGCAGACGCGGCGTATCCAAGATACAATACAAAAAAAGGAACTCGGCCAATTATGCAAAAAATCATCCACCCTTGCAATTCAATTTCGACCAGCCGTCCATCTTCATATCGGGGGGGGGGGGGGGTTCGGACTCGCAGGCCGCACTTATAAATATGGGAATTTGCATCGCATTGTCCTTTTGTTCAGCGAATTTCAAGTTGTATCTCGTAGGGGGGGGGAGGCTTATGGCTTCGCTGTCACTATTGAGGAGAGGAGGTCAAAGCTATGTATATATATATAGTTACCATATTTTTTATAGCAAATATATAAAGTATTATTTATATTGGCAAGGAATATATATATCATGCGCATATAGCAGAAATTAATATACGATGATAGTTAGAAGTAAACATGGAAAAAAGCAGAAGAGAAAGATGGCAGGATGAATATAAATCCATTTATATCAATTTTGCATCTGTTTCACTCACTGCTGGTGAAAATTAGTCTCACAAATGGTATTTATCAATCAGATAATCAACATATTAATTCTAATTGTCCCTCTCTATGTTTCTCGTTCCCTTAGTTAGCACGACCGTTGCGCTTTCAGCATGAGATAGGGGAAACTTAGGGTATCCTTGATACGGTCTCGGCAGAGAACAATCCGTTTATATGTAAGCTCCCGCTGCTTGCTTGACATAAGTGAAAGAATTCCTGCCTGACTTGGAACATATTTTGACACTTGGAATGCATGGTGCGAGTCTTAGATAACAATACAGAACTTGTTTTTTTTTTCTGTGGAATTGTCGTATCGGAGAATTCTCCGATGATGGGAAATGTTCCCGAAACGTTAGATTTTATCCTTATTGAATAGTAGTCATTATACTTATAATTTGAAATTTGTCTTAGCTTAATATATAATATATCTATATCGTTTATTTACAAAATAAAAATTGCAATGTCTTCCGTCGAAAAATTACGGAAAAGAATAGATCTGCATTGGCCGCTCTTCGTTGTTAATGCCCGTGATCATGACTCTACATTTAATTAAGCAAGGCACGTTGCACAGATACCCTCGGAACGTACTTCCATCCTATGCGAACGAAACTTGACCATCTGCAGTGTAGCATTTAATTGCTCGTGATATTTTCTCAAGTTATGAATTCCAAGCTCAGCTGCACGCCGATTGGCTGGATCTTATACAGTATTTCAAACTCAATATCGGGAGAGAACTGAGTGCCGCCAATTTACCCTTCGGTAGAGCAGTGTGGTTTTTCTGAACTGAAATTGATATTAACCTTCAAACTGCTCAACAACTGTCGTCATTGCCCGTGTTCCAGCCGTATCCACTATACCGCTAGAGTGGCTATAAACTACTGCTGTCGAAAAGTTTGTTTTCCTAAGTAATGCAGCCTGAGAAGTGGAATGGTCCAAGCGTAATAGAACATCTATATTATATTAAAAAAGTCTGTAGAGCTTGTTTATTTACTTGCTCGTGTCTTGTTAGTACACAATTTCTTCTCTTGAAGATAGAAAGAAATTCGAGGGTTGAAGATCTAAATTGATTGTATCTGTGATACGGAAGTTGAACTGAGTTCGGCCGCAAGAACGGGCACGCTAAATTTAAAGGTGCTACGGGAAATACAACTGGAATACGTAACATATAAATTGACTATGCTTACAGCCTGGGAGTTGAATATTCGTTAAAGAAGTAAAGAATCTGTTGATAGTGAACCATACGGGCAGGAGTGGACGGCCTAACAGCGTGCGGTCTATGACCAGCTAAATAACACCTGCTTCTTTTTTTACGAAAGCAAAGACGAACCTGATGACGACCCAACGGGTCACGGGTCGTCTAGTACGCTTTAAACACAGATCGGTCTTAGAGACGTTGGATTATATTTATATAATATAAATGCTACTGTATACAACTGTAGCATATTACGACAATTTTTGTATCTGTTTGGCCAGAAAATAAATCATAGATTCACTATCATCCTAGCCTGGCGACTATCGTACAGCTACCCTCGGATGGTTAAGAACCTATAAATATAGATTTGTGATTGGAAAATATAATAGCGTTTTAATTATTTTGGGTTTAGTTAGGATTTTCTTTACTAGATCATATTATTTCAGACAAAGAGGAAGTTTCTTTGGTTGGATTATGATCTGGTATCTATTTAAGTACATATTAATCTGGTTTTATTTCCATTTTTAAATAGATGCCAGGCTATCGCTAATGAATATTTACCTAACTATAGAAATTTATTTATTATGATTTGAAATGAAATATTTTAATTGTCCTTTTCCTCTGTAAAGAACGTCCTACTTACAATACTCCATAACTGGTAGTGTTTGCCATCATGAGGACGGTGCTACTTACCTCCAGCATGAGGTGCGTGTACTCTTCGTTCGTCAAGAAGTTTGGCTTGGAATTATCGTTCAGATCCACACTGCTTCTGTCGCGACTGGAACCGGTGCCGCTGCGGGGGGCGGGGTCCCCTGTAGCTGGGGGGAGCAGACAGTTGAGGGACATAAACATACCTACACACATAAGGCACATTAATCTCCTTCAGCTTAACTTAATTATTATTATTTTGCCACAGTTGAAGGCGATGTCATTAGTAAAGTCAAACAGGCCGAGTTTATTCTAGGGTTAATTTACTGGTACACAAATGCTGAGTTGCGGTCCTAATTCTAAGGCTAATGGAAATAAAAATACTTTCAGGTTATATTATAAAGTTACGGGACATATAAATATGTACTAGCGAGCTAATTTTGTTGTGGTTCCTTCTCAGTTTATGTCCACGACGCCCTTGTCATGTCAGTTCAAACAAGGTAAAACTTCCCAAGGTACGCAAATCACTGTGTATATTAATTATAATTTTTATTTAGCTGCACAATTGGACGTTAAACGTATTCTGCAATAACTATATGCATACAAGAGTACAGATTTGCATTACGAAAACAGTCCCCAAACTCACAAAACAGAGAAAATTTTTTATACGCAGACTTATAAAATCTGAAAAAATCAGAAACGTAGGGATAGTTGAGCTACTGGACACTAATAAAAATTATTGTAATTTTCTTGAAGATCCGTCCGTAACTTTTTTGAGCTATGTTCTGACAAACACTAAGATAAAAATATAGTTAAACGCACAAACGGAAGAGCTGATCATCACAAATATTTGGTCACTTGTGCCTTCTAACAAATCATAAAGAGACCTTTATACCATCTATGGTTATTTTGCTGACAAATATTGAAGCAAACATAGCGACAAAGATGCAAACGGAACGACAGATCATCACAAAATCTTTCCTGTTGTTATTTGAAACATTTCCAACAAATACTGCAGAAGATCTGCTCATAATTATTTGGGTCATGTTACCAATAGAAACAGGCTGACAAATAAACGAATAGCCGAGCGGGTCTTCACTCAAAATAAGTAATCTGTCCCTCCTAACCTCGCGAATAATCCCTGTATATTTTTAAACAACCCTCCATAACGGTATGATTTATCTTGATGACAGGCAAACTCCTAAGCCTGCAAAACACGACCTCTATTTCGGAGGTAATAAATAAATGCTACATTAAATTAACATACTTTCTGCTCTAATTAATAAATAAATAATGAATGTGGAATAAAAACGTACCTTTCTGCTGTTTGAAGAAGGCGATGGTGGCCCTCAGGACGGTGCTCTTGTCCATCTTCTTCGGGACCCCCTCGGGGGTGACGAGGGCGGCGAGCTCTCCTATGAGGACATTGAATTGGTCCCGTCTCTTCTTCTCAGACAGGTTCCGGGACTTACTGTGGGACAGTAAGGGACTTGGGATGTGATATTGGGAAACTTGGGACTTGATATTGGGAGGCTTAGGACTTGATATTAGAAAATTATGGGACCTGATATTAGGAGATGTGGATATCATATTGGGAGGCTTGGGACTTGATATTGTAAAATTATGGGACCTGATATTAGGAGACGTGGATATCATATTGGGAGGCTTGGGACTTGATATTGTGAAATTTTGGGACTTGATTTTAGGAGACCTGGGATTTCATATTAGGAGATTTGAGACTTGATATTAGGAAATTTGCGACTTAATTTTAGGAGACATGGGACTTTTAAAAATTAGGAGACTTAAGACTTGACGCTGGGATATTACAAGACTTGGAAACAGTAGAGGACTTTAAAATGTGAGATTGGAGGCTTGGGACTTCACAAGAGAATACTGGAGGACTTGGGACTTCATAAAAAGTTATTGAGCAGCTGGGAGGTGATACAGAAATATTGGGCACTTGGGACTTGATAGTGGGGCGTTAGGGGTCTTAGGACTTCATTTTTCTATGCTTGGGACTGCATATTCAGGCTTCAGGGCACTTGGGACTTGATATTGGGAAAGTCTATAACTTGGACATTGATTTTTGGTCATTAGGACTTCGAAGTTGACAATGGGGCAGTGCGATACGTAGGACTTGGTATATTAACCGTCCACACAACTGACACGGACATTGGGACACTCTAGACTTGGAATATGATATTGAAGTATTGAAGAACATACTGAGACCTTGACTTGGAACCTTCATATTGACATATTAAAGGACTTGTGATTTTATATAGGGACATTGAAGGACTTGGGAATTTATATTGAGACACTGAAAGACCTGAGTATTCATATTGAGATAATGAAAGACCTGAGAATTCATGTTAAGACACTGAAATTCTTGGGAATTACCACCGAGGCATCGAAGGACTTGAGACTGACTATATTAGGATACTGACTGCGTTGGGACATGATGCTTGGGGATGTGGGACTGCATGCACTGGGACATTTTGTGGATACAGAGACTTTGAGAGCCACTGACTTGGAAACAGGAATTGAAACAGTTGGGCACGGACATAATATGGATTGGCTACCTTATTTTCGCAAGACAGTGGGACTTCAAATTGGGACACAATACACGTGACAATTGCATCACTTGGGACAGGGAAACTCACCGTTTGACGTCCTCCTTTTCTTCTCCATCCATCGCTTCCATGCTGCACTGTCTGTCCTCTTTAATTAGCACCTTAATATCTTTTGTTCCACAGACGACTTCTTTCTGTCGTCTCTACAGTCTGCTGTACAGGGGCAGAAGCTAGGCTGTATGGACCACAGTATTATGTGTGTTTCCGGGTTCCAATGTCTGTTTGGAGCCAGAGGCTCAATGCCTGTCAGGATGTTGTGCTATGCTGCGGTCTCTGACCCTCCTCGCTGATTTCAGTTAACTTTAAGTTTGATTCACGGCTCTCCAGTTTTTTTTTTCATCTTAGACAACCGTTAGTTTTCATTCCTGGCTTAAATTTTGCTAGAACCGACGAAAAATTCACGATGATGTCTTGTTTTCAGCGTGTCTGTGTGTCTGTCCTTCCACAACTTTACGTCAATTTATTCCTTGACTGCGTTAAAATGCGTTTGCATTCCTGCATTATATTTCCTGCCATCTTTTTTCGTTATGTCTCTCTGTCTCATTAGTTATCTTTCATTATGGTGCAGTCACTCTTTCGTAATCTCCTTCATGATCAAACATCAGTCATGATGACCAACTATCTGTACGATCAACTTATAGTTAAGTGTCTTTATGATCAACCATCTTCATGAACAGATACCTTAATAATAAACTATCTTTATTATTAACTTATGATCAACTATCTTTATAGTCGACGATATGATGAACTATCTCTATGGCCAACTGCCTGTATGATCAACTATCTTTATTACCAACATTATGATTACCTATCTTTATGATAAACTATCTTATGAACAACTATGTTTATGATCAACGTTATCATATACTAGCTTTTCGCCATCAACTTCGTGACCAACCATCTACATGATCAACTGTCTAATGATCAATTTAATTTTATGATGAAATACCGTTATGAGTATTATGACCGACCATGTTTATGTAAAGGTAACGCTAAAGTCAACTTGACCACATCCCTACTGGGTAACCCGCATGCACTGGTTTGTGCTGCAGATATAGACCAACAAGCCCCAGAAGAGTACGCGGCTGCAGTCGACCGCAGATTGTATAGAGTTATGGCGCCAGTGGCGGAAGGCTCCATGCGACAATCTGCCGACCCTCCCCATTGCTGGCAAAGGTCAGTAAGCCCGCAGCAGCACGAAGACCCGATGCTGACTGATCACGTCAAACACCGCGAAGAACTTGCCTAGGAGGCTCGATCTCGCGGCCTCGAGAGTCAATGTCAGAACGATGAGGCTACTGCTGCGGACTAACTATAATCAACTTTCTGATCAACTATCTTCATGATCAACTATTTTTACGACCAACTCTGTGATGAACTATTTTTACGATCGACTTTATTCTCAGCTAAATTTATTATCAAAATATGATCAACTGTTCCCATGATCAACTAGTGATTAACTGTCTTAATGATCAATTTATGTTCAACAAACTTTATAATCAACTATTTTTCATCACGTTTCGATCTCCCCTTCACGGTGTTCCCCAGCGAATGGAATGGTTCGTGAACGGAAAACATTAGGTGATGAAGCAATGCCACCCCTGTGGACATCAAATAATTGCCTATGATTTTCTACTAGGGTTCCTTTCCTAGTCTTCTTTTCCCGTCTATATACTCATTGGCTCTTCCTTTTCTAAATGCCATGTGTTAATACTGCACATCATTTGTACGAAATGCATACTTTTTATAGTCTATTTACCATCTACATGAATCTGTCGCATATGTAAGCAATAAAAATAACCTATTGTAATTGTTAAGTATATGCAAGAAAAGGGTTTCACTAGTTTTCCCATTCAGCAATGTTACAAAAAAGTAATCTTAAATAACAGCACCTGTATAGTATAAAGTGCTCACTAATATTGTGTTTTATTGTAAAATATATATATATATATTGTATACCTTACACAGTGAATAGAGAGAGAATATGACACATACAATATTGAGTTATAACGAAACCAATGGCGATTGAATCTACTTTTGCGAATCGAACAGCGTGTTCATATTTTTATCTAAAAAATTCTACAAAATGCGAAACTAATCCGCATTGCACTCCTACAGCGATTTTTCTAGAGCGTCGACCAGCAAAACACACGTGGTGTGGCACACGAGCATTGAAGTAACCTTCTCCAACCACGGCCCGTGCGATACTAACCAGCTGATCTTGCTATTTTATTGTGCTTTCAAAGATCCCCAACTTGAGCGTTTATGTTATCCGTACTGCAACGTCCTTTAGCGGCTGCAGTTTTTCTAACTACAGAAAATTGTTGATAAATATACCTACGTAAGATAAAAACTGCCAATACACAGTAATAAGCTTTTTTATTTGAATATAAATACGTTGCTACGCAAAGATATATTGAGAAAATATGATAACCTCAAGAGAATACTGGTAGAAAAAGTCTTCATGGATTTGTTTTTACTAGAATTTTCCTATGAAGTAGGTAAAGTTATTTCCAGCACGTTAATGGCAAAGCTGCGAAATAAACTTTACATTAACGAACTAGCGGCCGAGCCTCTTAATATGACAGAAGCTGATTACATTCAGCGAAGCCCAGTTTCTTTGGCTCGTCTTTGTGGTTCTGTCTCAGGATCTTTTTTTTTTTTTTTTTCTTGTGGGTTTCACGCTCGATTTACGCGTCATGAGCTCAACGAAAAAAAAAAAATTTGCAGAGTCTATGATGCCACTTAGAGGTACTTCACACGTCTACAGCACCTAAATTTAAAAAATCTAGCTAATTAACGATTCCCTTCCTCTCACTTAATCAATGTCCTTCAATCTAATTCTTCAGACGGGAGCGGATAGACCAACGAAGCAAACAACCAACAGATTACAGAAATGCAAGAGACAATACCATTTTAAAACTAGAACGCCTCGTGGCTCAAACCTCCACCTGCGGGGGGGGGGGGGGGGCAAATTTCAACGCCGTCATTTTTGATGGCGAGCCTGCTCTAGAGTTTTATAATTTTCCACATCTAAGTCAACCCAACAAACCCCCTGTAAAAAATTATGCACATTGCTCAACTCCTCCTCCTCCTTTTTTGTAGGTGGACAGACAAATACAAATCTATATGAGTAGAAACATATATATAAGCACAAATATATATACTTTAATCTTCAACGGAAACATCACTAACGCTCCGGCCCCGCTGCGCTCGTGGGTGATTGATAATCAAGGTCGTATCGGTCGGTGACTAAGGCATGTCTATTTATTATTAGACGTATCGACCCCATAGATCGACATTTGAAACACAATATATCTCATAGGAATAGGAACGTTGAAAACCAGTAACTGATATTCAACATTACTTCGCTCAAGTTAGCTATTTTTAGAGGACGCGGAAATCAGATGTTTTATGCAAATTATAGATGCTATTTTTTCGATAGATCGTCTTCGGACCAAGTTTCATTTTGTTCTATATAGCAGCATAAAAGGAAGGTCGTCCCATTCATAATACAGTGGAACTCGTCAAACAGATACGTACAAAACAAAGGAAGACAATTAGTGAAAGGAATTGAGACCCAAAACTGAGGACTCTCCTGAAACGGAGACTTCCCACAGAGGCCGTTGGTGTGCGGCATGGGCCGATGACCTATTGAGTGACCAGGAGACAGGTGCAGTTAAACTTAATTTGCTGTGTAATCAATGGTACATTTTCACGATTTCCCGAGGTTCTAGCTAAAGAATGTGTTTCACTAACGCAGTGGGAACTAGAACGCCTCGGAGCGTATGACCATTACCCGCGGTGGGAGCAAATTTCATCGCCGTCATTTTTGAATGCTAGCTAATCCTAGTTTGTTGGCATGGGTCACATCGAGGGCAACCCAACGGACTCCAAGAAAAAAAATATTATGAACATTGCTCAACTCCTTTCTTCGACTACTTATTGGGTGAACAGACAAATATACAAATATATACATATAAATATATATACTTAAATCTTCAACGGAAACATTATCACCTCTCTCACTTCGTGATAAACAAGCGTGCTGCAGAGCTGGTTATCCCCAAACGGAGACTCCTCCAGAAACGGAGACAAAATGCCAGTCTACGTCTTAGGAGCTTCACTGTACTGGTGTTGCGTAACCAGTTCGTGACTTTGCAACCATTCCTCATTTGTAAAATCACCGAAGAGCAACAATGAAAATAGTGTGAGTAAAAATAGAATCCCATTCTCTTTACGGTAGTTTGTACTATGCTACTTACGCATAACAGGCACACTACGCATTATATGTATCAAAGATTCCCAAGCTAGTTTATGTGACGCCCCCAACGTGCTTCCAGAAGACCTTCATGCCTCCTCTTCAATTAGGTATTATTTTTTATGCGAAATTATCTGTGGTTTTTGTATTTATTATCTCAGGAATCTTGAAAACAGATGTATAATTATACTTCGCATGCATGTAATTGCAGCTACCGTACTTGCTCTTCGATTAATTTGACTGTTTTAATTGAGCAGTTACTTTTTAGAAGATGACTTCACCTTGTATCCTCCTCATGGCCAATGCCCCCACCCACGCCCCCTTATATCCTCCTCACGGTTCTCCTCAAGGTTCTAGATTAAATGAGTTCTTAGCAACTCATAATGTAATTTCCAGCCAACAATTTTACTTCCGTGTAAAATCTAATACTACATCAGCGATATTTCATCTTGTGACTGATTTATTAAAGTGTTTTCACGATAAATCATACGGGGTTTGCCTCTTTTTAGACATGAGGAAAGCCTTTGATACCGTTGATAAACAGTTATTGAAAATAAAAACTTGATCACTACGGTATTCGTGAGACAGCGAATGCATTATTGTCAAGCTACTTATCCAATCGAGACCAGTATGTGTTATGTAATAATGCCAAATCTCAAGTCGTACCAATCAAAATTGGAGTCCCTCAAGGAAGTGTGCTTGGACCATTGCTCTTCAACATTTTTATGAAAGATGTAACTACCCTTGGTATGAAGTGTGTTCTGTTTGCAGACGATGCAGTGTTCTATACTACTAGATGCAATTTCCTCTCAGCCATAACCAATATTAATTATATCTTAAGTAAATTATCCGAATGGTTAACTCAAAATAGATTGATTGCCCATGAGGATAAAACCAAGCTTATGTTATTCACTTAATGTTCTCGTCCTGAGCTGCCGACGGTACATTTAAATGGTAAAGAATTGGAATGGGTGTTTCAGCATCGATAGCTTGGTTTAATTCTTGACGATAAACTGAGCGTCAAAGCCCTCATTGAAGTGTTTGGTCGAAAGCTTAGTAGAGTATAATCTACGCAGTGTCTAATTATGTCAATCGTGATTCGTTGAAACAAATTTATTATACACGAGCTTATTCTTTGTTAATTCAAAATATCATCATCTGGGGCGCAGCCCCTAACTATTACATAAATAATTTAGAAGTTGTACAAAATAAAATACTAAGGCGAATACTTCATGTTAAACAAGACAGAAAAAACATACCGTTGATGCATCGTAATGATATGTACCGTGAATAATAAATGTATCAATTTCAAGATGTATATAACTATTCGTTGCTTTTGCATTTTTCCGTTCACTCATACATAGCCATCCTCTTATCTTTCAACAATATTACGACTCACTCATTCCCAACAAAACTACGAGATGAGACGCTCCATTCTCTATCTTCCAAATGTGCGTAATAGAGTTGAATTAAATTCGTAACGTGCAGCGTATTTGTAAATGTAATGTGTTTTTTTTCTGATTTTTCTATTTTTATCATAAATATATGTGATTAAAAATTTTGCACCACATATAACCCGTGCCGTATTTCAAGCTGCAAAATGTCGATTTTTACCATCGCCGAGGAGATTAGGTTTTCGTTGAGTTTGTTTGTTGTTGTTCATTTTGTCAGTCTGTCTGTCAGCAAGATAACTCAAAAACTCGAGGACGGATTTTTTCGACATTTATAGGAATTGTTAGGTATGTTAGGAAAAACATATCATTAACTTTTGGTGAAGATTCGTCTATTTGTTCGTTTGGCTGCCTTATTTTTCTTGATGTCATAACTCAAAAAGTTATTGACAGATTTTTATGAAATTTAAATGAGTTGTTAGGTATTATGAACAGTGAATGCCCAAATTTTTCTGATGATCCGTTCGGTCGTTTGTTCGTGCTGTGTTTAATTTTATGCTTGTTAGCACAATAATTCAAAACGTTAAATGCTGATCTTTATGATATTTACAGGAGTGTTTAATAATGTTGAAAGACATAAATGATTTAATTTTGGTCATGATCGGTTGGTCTGTTTGTGTGTTTGACTAATGTTTGTCAGAATGTTTGTTAGCTGCATAACTCAAAAATTTATGAATGGATTTTCAAGAAAATTACTGGAATTGCTGATATTGTCAAAAGGCACAAATTATTATATTTTTATTTTGATACAAAGAAAATCTTGGTTTCAGAACCTATATAAATGTTTCGTTACTGTCACCTTGGGGGAGGTATGTGCTCTCAGAGTGCTCTAGTTAGGTCTAAAACTTCTTTATTTATATCAGAATAAAATAAAAAATGAATATATATGTAAAAAACATCATCTTAACTTATTCTACTCTGTTGCTTCTTTAGTTTCGAACGGATTAACGCTATCTGTCCACTAGGGTTAATCCACAATTAAACCAATGGGATATCTTTTCCCATGTGCTAGCTTTAATAATGTTGCTTATAAGAATAAGCGTCTCAGGGTGTTGCTCCCCTGATTTGTAGGCTACTGCAGCCATATGAGAAATACATGATGTTGCTTTCTTGCTATACAAAAAGACGGTAGTGAAATTAATGTATCAAACACCGTAGAGTTTTTGCTCTATTTCTGCCTGAAAATTTATTCCACTGAATCAAGTCCAACTATCAGTGCACCGCCTGGCATTGCCTGCTATGTTAGGAGGAACAGATGATTAACTTTTGGTGAAGATATGCCCATCCGTTTGTGTGCTTGTTTGTTTGTCTGCCGGGAACACGGATAATGCAGGCTTTTTGTATTCTTGAAGCAGGTAGGCGGAAGCAGTGCAGGATTTGTGTCACTCTTTTCAGTTTAGTTCTCGCAAAACTGCGAAATTTCTACTAATTGCGACCCACGTGCAGGGAGTCCGTGCCGACATTCACAGCCCGCCGATGCAGGAGCTCACACCTGCAGCATAGCATAACCTCACACCGTGGCAGTCGGATGGGCGCTTAGATTTCGTCTCTTTCCAAACAGATTGGAAGAGCACTTAACCTTTCCTGCCCTTTCTCCTCTCCTTCAAAACAGACAGCTTTGGCTTATCTGCAGACACACACGGCAAAGATCTATTATACTGTTCGCTATACAGCCGGCTTCTGCTTCACTACAACAGTTGTGGTCAGAGAAACAGTGCATAGATGTTATTTAAGGAGTGTAAAAACAATTTTACTGGTGAGTTGGCAGCCCAAACAGTTCATTTTGTCAACAAACAGTTAAATGTTCTGAGAGCTCATATCTCCGCCAAGCAAGGCAACGGTTACGAAAAATAAAATTGGTTCTAAGACCATGATTTTCTTTGTATCAACACCAAAATTTAATCATTTAAGTGCCCTTCAATAGTATTAACAGCTTCAGTAATTTTTTTGAAGATCTGTTCTTAACTTTTTGAGTTATGCTGCTAACAAACGATATGACAAACATGAGTCCAACATACAAACGAGCAAACTAATCTGCGCCAAAATTTAATCATATATATCATTTAATCATTTACCATTGCCAACAACCCCTCTCCATTCATTGTATTTTGAGTTATTGTGCTGACAAGCATAAAATTAAAAAACAGTGACAAACGAACGAACAAGCGGATTATTACACAAATTTGGTCATTTACTTTTTGTAAAATACCTAACAACTCATGTATATTTTATAAAAATCCGTTTATAGATTTTTCAGTTAGAGCATTGAGAAAAATGATGCAGACCAACAAACAAACGGATTGACAAATTTTCACCAAAATTTAGTCATCTGTTCCTCTTAAAATACCTAACAATCTCTGAAAATTTCGTCAAATCCCTCCATAACTTTTTGAGTTATCTTGATGACAGACAGAAAAACATATAGAAAACCCGAGGACACCATAACCTCTTTGGCGGAGGTAAAAGTATAAAAAATAGCTGACTAAATTAATAGATAAATAATAACTAAAATAAATAGAGAATAACTAAATAAAGCTGAGATAATAGTTAAAAACAATCGTATAGGACACATAAACGTTTTTCATTAAAGCAGATATGAAGCAAGATTTCAAAATTTAAAAATTTGAAGCGCTCCGCCATAGTGAGGTCTGTGGCTCCAACAAATCAAGACGCAAATGTAGTTCCTGCCGCCTATAGACCGACTTAAGCCAAGTTCACACGACATTCATATTAACGCGTTCAGTCATCCACTTGTCCGAACGCGTTACTGTGCTGTAGCAATAGCAGAAAAGTGCACTGCTTTCTAAGTTTCATTTCATATATGAAGAAATATCCGTAGCTTACCTAGTGACACAGAAAAAACAGATTCGACGGTTAATGTATTAAAATCTTTTTGAACCGTAGCAAAAAATTTGTGCTAACAACGGTGCTAAAACAAATGCGGACGAGTGAAGGCGCTGAGATCAATGACGTGTGAAGTCGGCCTTAGTGAACATTCTAAGTACAAAAAATGACGAAGACGGTAAACTGATACAACGGTCCCGCCGTGCAGAGACCCAAGCCTGCCTCTCATGCTACGCTTCCAGGCCGCGGTGTACTACATCCAATTCTTTCTTCTTCTTCTTCTTCTTCTCCCATCATTCTCTTGTTTTTTCCTTTGTTGGTTCATGGTATAGTTTGGAGGCCGGAAGATGGGCAGGCGCGTGTCTGTGGTTAGATGTGTGTGTTTAAGTGCGCAGGTGTAGACATGGGTCACAGTCCCCCCCCCTTCCCCGCCCGTGACTTACTTTCCCCTGCATCGCCCCCAGGTTTTTTCAGAGTGTTACCAAAGTCTGCCACCAAAAGATTTTCCCGCTAGTCTGTAAGTGGCACACCAACCGCTTAAAATCTATTTTTTTACGTGAAAAGTGTCTGTCTATATGTCCGTGTGTCACACCCTATATAATTGCATGTACCGCATCATGCATGACGTCATAGGTACTGCTCTTATCTGGGTCACAAAATTATTGGTAGTTTTCGTGATAACCAGGATATAGAGAAAGGAACGCAGAAGCTCCACGGAGTTGGTAACACGTTAGTACGGAAATTCGGTCACTGCCCTGAAGGAGTCAAATGCCAGCTGTTCCGAACCTATTGTTACCCCTTGTATTGTAACTCACTTTGTGTAACTTTGATAAGAAATTCATTGAACTCTTGCGTGTTGCTTATAACGACATATTCCGCATATTAATGAGAGTGACTAGGTCTAATAGTGCAAGTTTAATATTTGCTCAAAAGTACTTTGATTGTCTTTAAGTCAGGACCAGAAAATACGCATTGAGCTTAAAATACAGGATTGAAAACTCTAGCAACTCATTAATAAAAGTCATCCGCAATGGCCCTGGCTAAAAACGGTCTAATATGTATATACGATGGCAGCGCATACTGTTGCCTGACGGAGGCCAAGCAATGGGGCGTAATGAGGTCTAGAATGTAAGACCACTGCCACATGACCCTTGCTTGTTACCTAGAAATAAGATACATCCTCTTGTGTACCATGTGGTATTTCAAGTACTAAATAAACTTTATCATTAGAGTTTATCATCAATGAAGTTTATCACTAGAGTTTATCATAAGTAAAGTTTATCACTAGGGCCCTCTGAGAGCGGATACCTCCGCCAAGCAGGACACTATTAGCGACAAAATGTAAACGGGTCCTGAAACTATTATTTCCTTTTCTTCATCAATAAAATTTGGCCCTTTGTGCCTCTTGAAAATAATAATGATTACTGTAATTTTCATGAAGATCCGTTGGTAACTTTTTAAATTATATTTTGACAAACGCTAAAACAAACATTACTCAAACGCACGAACGGACAAACCGACCATCACCAAAATCTGGTCATTATTGTCTTTCAACTTATCTGGCAATACCTTAAAATTTCATGAACATTCGTTTATGACGTTTTGAGTTTTGTGACCGACAAACATTAAAACAAACATAGTGACTAACAAACAAAGGGTCTCGCAGATCAACAGAAAAATTTGATTACTTACTCCTAGGAGTATTGCCAACAATTCCTTCTGATTTAATGATGATCCGTCCATAACTTTTTGAGTTATGTTACCATGAGAAACAGGCAGACAAATAAACAAACAAACAAACAGTAAGACAGATCTTTAGTAAAGGGTAATCATCTGTGTTTTCTCACATACCCTACAATTACCCTGTAGATATCATGAAGATCCACCCATATCTTCTTGTTTTATCTTGGTTACAAAGAGACAAACTTGACAAAAACATAATCTCCATAGCGAAAGTAATAAGAAAAGCAATAATATTAAGTAACGTTATTGATATCATCGTTGATGCCATTATTAGGTGTTGCGTTGTTGCTATTCTAATTATCAACGGCGAACGAAGTGAGAGAGGTGATAATGTTTTCGTTGAAAATCTAAGTATATATTTAATTATAGAAATATATTTGTGAATAACTATACATATTTGTCTGTCCACCCAAAAAGTGGATGAAGAAGTTGTGCAATGTTCATAAATTTTTCTACTGAGATTGGGGGGTTGACCTAGATGTGACCTGTGCAAAAAAACTGGGCATAGCTAGCCATAAAAAATGACTGCGTTGAATTTGCCCTACTTCAGGTGATGGTCTTACTCCACGAGGCGTTCTAATTATTATTGTCTCCATTAAGGCTATGTTTTTGCTGGGCTTTGATTGTCATTCAGTCAGTTAGTCTGTTAGCAAAATAACTCAAAGAGTTACGACCGGATGCTCATAAAATTTACATGAGCTGTTAGGGACCTTACTAGAAACAGAAAATAAATTTTTCGTCATGGTCCTAAAAATTTTCTGAATTTTGGACCATTTAAAATTTTATATTAGCATATTGAGGTGCTTGGCAGAAGTTCTGCTCTCGGAGTGCAGCTGTGATTATTAAATTTATTACCATTGTTATATCTGTTGCTGGAAAGTAGTGAGGACGTAGAGGAAAAAAGAACGGAAACTATCTTTCTGTAGGTACCCGATCAGAAATTTATAGGCATTTATCGGATGTTATCGGATACCGCCCACTCTTCACTCGTAGGCAGCCGATAAATGCCGATAAATTTCTGATGGAGTGTAGTAGTGTGTGTCACGCTATCCATTGGCACTCGCAGCTCGGTGCGAGGATGTGCAGCTCGCACGTCCTCTCGGTTCATCTTTAAACTAGGTATCATAGATACGGTAGCATCCTCACATCAAACTGCGAGTGCACAAGCATAGCTGGACCTCGGCATAGCGGCACCTGGACAGGTATTGACACAGTGTGGCTCTTCTCACCTGTGGACAGCACGCTGGTCAGAGCAAACAAAAGGTGAGAAAGTGAGTTGAACAGTTAGCAGGCCTGAATGTGATATCGGAAGACTGTACCTTTATGTACCTTTACCTTTATGTACCTTTACCTTTATGTAAATTTACCTTTATGTACCTTTACCTTTATGTACCTTTACCTTTATGTACCTTTATGTACCTTTACCTTTATGTACCTTTACCTTTATGTACCTTTATTTTTATGTATCTTTACCTTTATGTACCTTTACCTTTAGGTACCTTTACCTTTATGTACCTTTACCTATATGTACCTTTACCTTTATGTACTTTTACCTTTATATGGTTTCGTACCCGCCTCACAGGAACCCCGCACGGAGGTGATGAGAACTGTACGGAAACGGCAAAAATAAATGCTCCTCTATCTGAGGCGTAGTGAGGATACCGACCGAAGAATATAAGCGGCCAGCCTGTTCATGCGATTATATACATGCTAGTGGACCCGTGCATGAAGAAATTCACGCAATAATCAATACATTTGCTTAATATAGGCCGGTGCAAAATCTTCTCTTCATTGACTTACTTCTACTTCATCACAAGAAATTTGTGATGACTGATGACACTTCTTCATTGATTGTACTTTCCTTACTAAAATACATATAGAGGAAAACGCTACGACGGCCAACTTAAATTATTATCGTAAGAGATGCGTGCTTCTTCTGAGCAGTGCACTTCAGTTCGTCTGCAGCGCACTCCTTCCCTTCCTTAGATGACATGCAGAATATTAACTGTATTAGTAAGCGCTGAAACAACACCGAATTTCATTTCCGCTGCGTATCCACAATACAGAGCGAGATAATTTCAGCAGAACTAAATCTTCGCTCCCGAAAAGTTGGAATAAAGAATTACTACGTCTACTATACAGGAAAAAATCAGGTTCCTCTAAGCTTCGCTGATTTGCTACAAAATGTGTTCATCGTAAACCGAAAGAAAATATAATTTCGATGTAGAGAAAAAGTGATGAATATCACATACCACGGAAAAAGCAAGAGAAGCTGGAAGAGCAAGAAATGCATTCAATAGCGATAAGTACCGTATTCCAAATTTAGCCTCATTCTGTAATATGGTTTATTGCCTACTGAATCCCATCAGAAGAGAACAGGATCGCCAAAATTTCCAACGGGGCAAGAAATGCATTCAGATGATAAAGGGGTAAGGATTTCACTTTAGCCTTCTGTAACCTCGTCATCGTTGATTACGGAATTTGCATCCTGGCCTATTTTTCGCCTATTTCGTTAAGAGCGGACACGAAATAGATAAAATATATTGAATGATGAAGGAAACCTCACAAGAGAGTACGGACGACGAAACAACGGAGTTTTAAGAGAAGCTGTATATTGTATCTGCATTGAGTCAGCTTCAACGTTGGAGAAGGAAGAATTTTTTCCTATCTATTCTTAAGAGCGTGCCACGGAACGTGTAAATAGATATATAAATAAATATTTAAACACACGACGGTCATTCTTAGTGTTAGATTGTATATGTAACAGAGGGAAACTGCTTTTCTATTAGACCAGAGACAATTTAGTATGAATCAATTTTCTGGTGTTTTTTTCTGTTTGTGTAACTAAATTTTTCTCTCAATCTGTAAACAGATCCTGTGTTGGACGATGCCGTGCATATTCACTAGAAACATAGAAATGCCATTTACGAGACGCCACGTGTAACGGGAATCGTATGAAATAAATCACTGAATGGTATAGTATTGACCAATATCGTGTAACAGATACTGTGCAATACGATACGTTGAAGAGAGATTGTGTGCAATACGATACCGTATAAAAAGATACTATGATAATACTATAGATTCCGTGTAAAAAGATGCTGTGCAACACGACACCGTGAAAAGATACTGTGCCTTGTGAAAAAAGATACTGTACAATACGGCAGATACCGTGTAAAAAGATAGTGTGTAATACGGTAGATACCGTGTGAAAAGATACTGTGCAACACGATACCGTGAAGAGAGTTACTGTGAAATAAGATAGCAAGTACAAAGATATATACTGAGCAATGCGATAGATATCGTGTAAGTAGATGCTGCGCAATATCATACTTTATGAAAAGATACTGTGCTATACGATACTGTTTAAAAAACCGTGTTAAAAATGCTCTATAAAAATATACTATTGCTATGTGATACTCTATCAGAGACACAGTGTAGACACGTTGCAAAAGATACCTTGTACAAGAAACATAAGCAATTGCAGGTTCCAATTAAAAAATGTAACGGAAAAATTCTAAACTCAGCTTAGCGCCACCTGGTGGCTGCAGCGGTTTGATGAAGCAATAGCTTTATTTTGCCCGAAGAGTGAGAGATTCAACCTCCCAGAGACTGCGATGTTTGCACGGTCCAGCGTTACCAGAAGCCAGGATAAATCTGGATTTCTCCAGATTTTTGAAGCACGTGCCACGATACCAGATTTTTTAGCGTAAAATTCAAAAAAACAAAAGGCTTCCATGCACCTACAATGCGCATTACTGCTCTAATAAACTCTTGTTTGCTTGATTATTCTCCTTACGACCTCAACCACGTTCCGTGAAAGCAAAACTGTTGTTTTTTCGAACGTTGGCGAACTACCGTAGGTTCGGCTCTCGTTCAAACGCGAGGGACGCCGTGTACTGAGTCAAACAGTCCAGTCACTTACGGCTAATCGTTAACGTAAACAACAATGAGGTAAGCTTATGAACATTCAATGCGCGTTACCTCTTACAATGGGTTGTGTTTTTCATAGTTAAAAAAATTATTATTATATTGTTTAGTTATAAAAATGCGAAAGTTTGACTCTGTGCACGCATTCATCGTGTGTCTACGCCAAGCAGATAGAAAATCACAGTAGATTCATTAGGGTAATAGAGGGTTGTTAGGATCAAGTTATTACAATCTACCTTTGCATAGTTTAAAGATTTTCTATAGCCTAAAGGTTAATTAATGAAGCATAGTTGCACATTTCCGGGGATAACGAAGTGACTCCTTTATGCGTTTGAACTAATTTAATGCAGCCATTCTGCAAAAGCATGACTGAAATGTTGCTTCCCGACTTAATAATAAGTTATCAGATGATAGAACTTTTCAGAATATTAGGTTATTTTGGCTTAAAAATCTGTGAAATAGCAACGAAAAAAATCTCCGGACTATCTCGGAAAAATCCAGATATTTTGAGCTCAATTTCCCTGGAATCTCCTCTGTTTGATCTGTCAACAGTTATAAAAAAACACTGGCCCGGTCAGTGTGATGTTGGACGTGAAGGTGAGAGTATGTGTCAGCGGCAGGTGCAGGTCACACTGGTTGCCATTTCATTGATCAGCACACTTACCGTCGTCGCTTCCGTGAGTTTTTTTTTTTTTTTTGCGAAGAACCAAGTTTGCGTACGTTTTTATACATTTGTAAACATTTCATGTTGCTTGCATGAACTCAAAAGAGTGTAGTCCGCCACTCTATTGCAAGAAAATTTAATAGTAACTATTAGGAAAATGGCGTATGTAATGTTTTATCATTTTAATGATGTGCGAGCATATTGATATTTATGATAGGTGCATGTTGTGAAAGTTACTCGGTAAAGACCCAGAAACTACTATTTAGCTTTGCACTTTAACGACGATTCAGTTTTGCATTATAATATCCTGCCTGTGCACACTGTGCATTGCCCTATGTAGGGTCAGCAATTCTCAAGCTTTACCTCCGAGGTCTCTGAACGTATCTATGGATAAAAATATATGTTTATAAAGAAGTATCGTGAAGTTTAACCCGGCGTAGCCAAGAACCGACGGCTAAAGTACGTACCAGTTCGTCAAGTCAAAAATTAATTCATGCATAGTGCACATCTCCATAAGTAGGTTCCGCACTTCGTATGGTTTACACTCGGGGCTCTGAGCATGCTAGCGAAATTTAAAACGGGAATTTGGGCCTTATCTCTGCGGAGAATTTAAATGGTCTCAATTTGTGCCGCAAATTCGAGTTCATTTCTACATGACGTTGAAATAATCAAAGTTTTCACTGCCCTCCTTGACTTGGGAGCTCACCTCGAGGGGATGC
>LQNS02278184.1:5326580-5338650 GCA_001587735.2 Parhyale hawaiensis | reverse complement strand
AATATTTTGTGGCCACAGCTTTTCCACCATCTCTGCTTGGGATACGGATATCACAGGTCCTTCCAGTTCTTTCCGAGTGTCTGGCGACAATCCGCTCATTCACATTCACAGTGATACATAGTAAGCTGCGAGTCCCCATTTCAAGCCTGTGACTTGAATCGTAGTATATCGATACATATACTGTGCATATGAATATTCGAAACGTTGGTCAGTCATACTTGTAACTGTACTTGTAAATGCAGTCATAAAACTAGAGCACTCTGAGAGCGCATACCTCCGCCAAGCGAGGCAACAGTAGCAAAATATTCAAATTGGCTCTGAAATCATAATTTTCTTTGTATAAACCCCAAAATCTAATCATTTGTGTATTTTGGTAGTAATAACAACTTGTGCAATTTTCTTCAAAATCCATTCATAACTTTTTGAGTTATACTGCTAACAATCGTTAAGACAAACATGAGTCAAACGTACAAACGAACAAACCGATCTACACCAAAATTAATCATTATGTCTTTCAATATTACAAACAACCGCTATAAATTTCATAAAGATCCATTCATTATTTTTTGAGTTACTGTGCTAACAAGCATAAAATTAAAAACAGTGACAAACGAACGAACGAACCAACGGATCATTACCAAAATTTTGTCATTCGCTCTTTGTTATATACCTAAAAACTCATGTTAATTTCATAAAAATCCATTCATAACTTTTTGAGTTACGGTATTAAGAAAATGAGGCAGACAAACAAACAAACGGATGGCCATATCTTCACCAAAAGTTAGTCATCTGTTCTTCCTAACATACCTCACAATCCCTGTAAATTTCGTCTAAATCTGTTGATAACTTTTTGAGTTATCTTGGTGACAGACAGACAAACAAACGAACCGATAAACACGACGAAAACATAACCTCTTTGGTAGAGGTAAAAATGATAACTAATAATGATGTGCTGAGAAACTTATCCGCACCACAAAAAAAAAATAATAAAAGAAACTATTTAGAAATTGACCGACAGTAAATAGTTTTTTCGTTTTCAATGAAACATGTTTGAAAAATAAAATTCTGCCTGTTTATACTAATGTAGGATAAATATGCGGTTGCGTCCTGCAGGAGTGAACAAGGAGCTCGTGGAGCAGGCGCTCGAGCACTGGGAGAGCTTCACATGCGTTCGATTTAAGGAAGTGGGGGCCGTCGACGGCACCGACCCGTCCTGGGAGCATTCAAATGAGCTCGTCGGTACCAACTCTCCATGCCGCAATGTCGGCAAGAGAAGCGCCGACTTGTCGGAGGACCTTTCGGCTGACGGCAGCAGAACCGACGACGTTACTGGGACCGCCTCGGATGTCGGAAGAGATACCGACACTTTGTCCGAGGAAACATCACGCACCGACACCTTAGCTCCCGACCAGTCGGAGGAAGAATTAAGCGAGTATCTTACATCACCCACCGACAAGTACACCGACGGAGAAGCAGGAAGTCCACTGTTCGCCGAAGAAGATTCTTCATCTGACGAGAATTGGTCGGGAAGGAGGCAAGGGGCGTCGGAACCGTACCTGCAAGGGGCGTCGGAACCGTACCTGCTCTTCCAGAACGGCTCCGCCTGCTCGTCGGCTGTCGGGTTGACGAATCGAACGGGTGAAAACCACATCACCCTCTCGCCCGTCTGCTCTGTAAGATGCTCAATATGCACTATATATTTCTTCTTCTTCCCCAATAATTTCATTTTTCAATTTCCTTATGTCTTTGTCTACAGTTTCGTCACTTCAACGTTTTCTCATCTTTTACGTATCGCCAAGTTTCTCTGTCTTCCCATTGCCAATTGTTTTCTGTTTCCAATTTCCCATATGATAATTATCTTCCCATTGCCAATTGTTTTCTGTTTCCAATTTCCCATATGATAATTATCTTCCCATTGCCAATTGTTTTCTGTTTCCAATTTCCCATATGATAATTATCTTCCCACTGCCAATTGTTTTCTGTTTCCAATTTCCCATATGATAATTATCTTCCCATTGCCAATCGTTTTCTGTTTCCAATTTCCCATATGATAATTATCTTCCCATTGCCAATTGTTTTCTGTTTCCAATTTCTCGTACAATAATTTTCCCTACCTCTTGTTTCTCTAATTTCTACCCTCCCATTAACTGTGTGCCTCATTCTCTCCCTCCCAATGTTGTTATTTCCTTAATACCTACCCTCTATTTCTGCATGACCCTAGTTTTCTCCATGTTTTCACGTGTTCCTAATTTGCAATATTGTATATTTTTGCACATTTACGCATTATCCTATATCAATATATTTCCCACATTTTCCTATTTTTTGCGAAATTTCCCCATCTTCCCCCAGCTGCAGTCTGCCATTCACGAAATAGGCCACCGGTTCGGCTTCGTACACGAACAGAGCCGCAGGGACCGGGACAAGTTCGTCACCGTCGTGTACGACAACATACGGAAAGGCTACGCGAGAGATTTCAGGCTTCGTCGTAAGAAAATCTACAACATCCCGTACGACTTCTCCTCCATTATGCACTACGACACTATGGTGAGAAGAGCTTACAACAGGTCGTAGATTTCCGGCTTGTCAAATAGGCGTGACGTGTTAAACTGAAGACGAAAACTCCAATGCAGTCAAGAGTTCTTTCTATCTCCTGTCTGAAATTGAGCTGCTCAATGCCATTCGTGTCTGCAGGTGTAGGCTGAGTGTATCTATTTATTCTCAAACATGCACCGGTGGTTATTTTGTGACTGGGCCTAATTACTAGGTTGAATTTTGGCTACTTTGTTTGTACTTGTAAGCTTGTAAGCATATTTTGTGAACCCATTGTGTTCTTAATAAAAGCAAATTATTATTATTAATTATTATAGTTAGATAGTCGCAAATTAATTTGGTTCTACAAATTAATTCAAATATTCAGTAAACTTATCAGCCCGAGCTCAAGAGGATCCCTCACAGACGATGTCCCAACGTACCGTGAGTTTGTTGTCTCATAATACTCTGTTGAATTAGTATAACAGTAGCGGGACCCGAGGAAATTCCACTGTGGAATTAATGCCGCCACTTTTTAAAATGTTAGAAAACTAAGCTGTACTTTTATATCGTACTTATAACATACTTTTATAACATATTTTTATAACATAATTTTATAAAATGTTATATAACATACTTTTATAACATAATTTTATAAAATGTTATATAACATACTTTTATAACATACTTTTATAACATACTTCTATAAAATACTTTTATATCATACTTTTATAACATACTTCTATAAAATACTTTTATATCATACTTTTATAACATAATTCTATTACATAATTTTATAAAATACTTTTATAACATACTTTTATAACATACTTTTATAACATACTTCTGTAAAATACTTTTATATCATACTTTTATAACATAATTCTATTACATAATTTTATAAAATACTTCTATAACATACTTTTATAACATACTTCTATAAAATACTTTTATATCATACTTTTATAACATAATTCTATTACATAATTTTATAACATAATTTTATAACATACCCTAGTTTGACCCACCGCAACAACTCTCGCCTAACCCACCTTGTCTGAACATCACTTAACGCAGACGAAATCCGTCATAACGTAGCTACGTGGTCAGTCCCAACACGCCCTATTTATCCTTAAGCACATCGTTCAACTTAACGAACCTCATCTAACTTGATTAACCAAAAAAGTCTTTATGGAATTTCTTACAGGCATATACAGAGGAGCATAGGTTCATACTTATGAAGTCGTGATGATTTCACGGAAATAATTTCCTGCTCCTGCACTTCAAAAGATATGTGCTGCAAATACAGCAGTTTTGAGCATCTTCTCATCATAATCTCTCGTCTGGTCGAGTATTATTATTATTATTATTATTATTATTATTATTTAGTATTATCCCGAAATTTAAACTTCAACTTTCTATCATGCCAACACTAAAAGTTTATTTTTCGTCCTCATAACTCTGCAGTATTCGAAAACTTTGTTTCATGGTTCCATTGGGAAATCGATCTGAATCTCATTTGCGTATCATCATACTTTAATTCTAACTGTGGATCTTGTAAGTTTTCCCCTATCAAAAGATTCGTAATTGTATCTTGATGAGGTCCCAGAGATACACCGAACACCTACAAAAAATTTGAATTAAATATTGTAGTCTCACTTTTTAGAGGTACTTTCGCATTATTGTTCATCTATATTTACCTTTCATGAGGTTTGTTTCCCATAGTGTGAAGATAGATAATATAGCCTTCCATAAACCACTACATTTCCATTGTTTTTTCTCGTGTTACTGATATTTTGTAAACGCTATTGTGGGACCCATTGATAATCCACAACAGCCCATTATTTTCTCTTCACCTGATGCAATAGCTGTACAGCAAAAGTAGAGCAGACTCAGCTGATTATTTCAGTTGGCTATTCTTGTTGCTTTGCATAAATCCTTTCTTTCACATTTCCTTAGACACCTTAATTTCGCCTTCAAAAAATGCTTTAGAATGTGGCTTTTCAGAATTGCTAACTTTATGCTCCCGTACCGTATCCTGACTACGTATTTTACCGTATTCAAAATGCCACAGGACAATAGCAAAGGGCATATTACACGGCTGAAATATAAATGTAAATCAGTAGATATGATACAGATACTGCAAAGTGGACTTCAAGACTTCATTTCAACACCAGTTAATTATTTTTTCGTGGAGCTGTAAAAACAGCTGTAGTTGAAGAGCGTCTCACAAGTTGAATTTTCCCGTATATAGTACGGAAAGCGTTACGAGTAGACGAATAAACGTATATACGCACCGAATCACCAATAGAAGATTATAGATCTTCTGACATTCCAGAAATCGATTACGTTCCACAAATGTAAGACAGTCCTCTGACTTACGACACTGTATAAACCTATCACATCTATGAACGTAACGTCATTCCACGAACTTTACGTCATTCCACAAACTCTACGTAACTCCACGTACCTACGTCACTCCACGTACCTACCACACTCCAGGAATGAGGCACAGGTGGTAACCGGAGGGCATGTCGTATCATTTCAGTTCATCAATTACTCAGCTTCTGCAATATTGACTCAGCCCTGCGGAAGGCAACTTTATCTCTCGCAGAACTGCAGCCGCCACCTGTGCTGGGGGCTGCACCTCACCTGGCCGACCTACTGTCCTCCGACTGTTCGGTGGGCGGCAAGTGGGCTTACCTTTAGACCAGTGGTTCTTAACATGGGTTCGATCGATCGAACTCCAGAGGTTCGGTGAGCTAGTTTCAGGGGTTCAGCGATGTGGTTCACCCCACACGTATGGTTTGTGGCGTCACGCTCTGCTTGTTTGTTCTTGGAACGCAATGAATTTGTGAGCAAATGATACTTGGGCAACTTGCTCACTAAAACTGTGGCTATATATTTATGTACATAATATGCTTTCAATTTAAAAAAAAACGCATTTTATTTTCCCAAATACGAAGGATTCGATGAAGGCCTGTATGGAATTTGTGGGCTTCAGTACCTTCAAAAAGGTTAAGAACCGCTGCTTTAGACTAAGCGTAGAGCTAGCTATGCTAATCGAATACACACAATCTACGGAAACTCATCTTCATTGAAATTCTATTACGGGTGTAGTGACGTCGCTGCCCCAACACATCTCTCGCTTTAACTTACTGTACCTTCAGTATACGATGAAGCTGTCCCGCTCACTGGCACGATTCGAGGCACGCAGCAGTACGACTGCTACAAATAACTCAATTGTCTTCAGTTGCATTCAGTACTGCGAACATTCGAACGCTTCACAGTCGGAAAATTATGGAACGTATCGCTGTGAAGGAACGGATGGTCGCCAGACACTCATAGAGGGGCTGGAGGGAACTGTGATGTACGCATTCCAAGCAGAGATGTGGCAACACCGAGCTGTATGTGGCAACACTGCACTGTAGGCAACAAAGCCGTGGCAACAAAATATTCTTGTAGCTTCACTGTACAGGCAGCAAGAGCGTTTAACAAAATGCCTCGGCATATTCCAAACGCCGCTCATATCAAAGTTATAGAGGTAAAAAATTTGCAGCATTCTCATTTAAAAAGAATATCAGATAGACCAGTGGTTACGTGCACTGTGGAGGTACTTCGTTGCTAGTTCTTCCTTTTGTCGTCAATTGCCACCCAACAGAAGAAAATCCAGCATCGTGACTCCACACACGTGAGGTGCCGTGGACTACGTCACCTGGATTTCGTCTAAAGACCCTCAAGGTCGGTAGGGGCTCTGTGGACACGGCTGCAGGGACGCAGGCTAACTGCCCAGCAGAAGCTCTCGTTTAGACTTAAGCCCCGAGCACACTAGCCACTCTGTGGCGCCACAAGTGGCGGGCCCGAGCACACTAGCCACTCTGTGGCGCCCCAAGTGGCGGGCCCGAGCACACTAGCCACTCTGTGGCGCCACAAGTGGCGGGCCCGAGCACGCTAGCCACTTTGTAGAGCCCCAAGTGGCGGCGAGACGTAGCGGCCACATGTGGCTGTATTTTGAACACCCGGCCACATGTGGTCGCCACTGAAAATATAAAAAAGAATATAAATTTTTACATCTATGCAGCAACAGTAAATAATTTCTCATCTTTCACTTACGCTTTTGTGCATAATAAAAATATTCCGTGTGGTTTTTTTTTACAAATACAAGGCTTAACGCGAAGCTTTGCGCTCGCCGGCCGGATTCAATACAGTACGGTATAGTTAAAACATCGATTCACATATACAAGGGGACTTAAGAATAGATAATTATTGACAGAACACACAGACAAAGGAATGCTGAATACAATTATTGTGGCTTAATTTACCTTGTTAGAACAATGGGAGCAGCATGCGCGCACCACTCGAAGTCTCCTGCCTGACTGAGTAGCGGCGACTTGTGGTTGCCACAAGTCGCTCGTGTGCACGCTGCCGGCCACAAACGCCGCCTCAAAACGCGGTGTCTGTGACGGGGACGAGCGACAGCTCGCTACAGTCCCGAGCCACAGACGCTCGTGTGACCGGCAAAGCTCGAAAACAATGGGAACCTACGGGAGAAAATAATCCCCCACTTTCCGCCGCCACTTGTGGCTCTACAAAATGGCCAGTGTGCTCGGGGCCTTACTACCTTCAGTTTACTGTGCCCCCAGGCGTTCTCCAACGGCAAGGGTCCCACCCTCCTGACGAGGAACCCCCTCTACCAGGAGATCCTGGGGGAGCACTACAACCACGGGGGGCTGAGTTTCATGGATGCTAAGCTCTTCAATTTAGTCTACGGGTGTGCGCGTGAGTGGGTAGAAGTGTAGATAAATCGGTTGATATGTAGATGGATCCATTCATGAGTAGGTGAGTTAATAGATGCTAAGATAGAAGTGAAAGGAAGTAGATGAGAAGAGAGATGTGTAATCAAGTAGATGAAAAGATATATGTTTAACAATGTAGATGAAAAAAGAGAAGTGTAAATCGGTAAATGAGATGGTAGTTTTGTCACTGGGTAGATTATTATTATTATTTAGCATCTACCTAAAGAATACACGAAAGAAAGGCAAGCACCCAAAATATAGAAGCGTAGAAGAGGCAGCAGATTTGTCTCTAAGTAGATTAACAGATAAATGTGTAAATACATAAAGAGAAAATCAAAATGAAAGTGAGTAGAATTCAAAATAGACGTGTAAGTAGCTAAGTAGATGAGAATATTGATGAGTGAATAGGTTAGATTAGAAGATATCGTAGAGATAGATATATGTACTCAAGTACATGTATAAGTAGCTTTGTATGTAATGTCAGCTATAGCTGCCTAATTCCACGTTGTTGAAACGGCGTCTCTCTTTGCGGAAACTTATGATAGTTGTAACATGCTCTGAATAACATACGGGCATTGTCCACTAGTGTAAGTCTACTAGCTAATAGCTAATTCTGTAGCCATGGTAGTGCAGTCGACACCGCTTAATATGCCCACTGCTTACTATGACCACCGCTTAATAAACCACCGCTTATTATGATCGCCGTTTAATATGATCAACCGCTTAATATGATCACCGCTTAATATGATTACCGCTTAATATGACGACAGCTTAATATGACCAACAAATAAATTTTGACCACCGCCTAATATGACCACCGCTTAATATGACCACCGCTTAATATGACCACCGCTTAATATGAACACGGCTTAATACCACCGCTTGCAGTGGTACCAAAACCAACGCTATCACTGTCCTGTAACTCTTGACCGCAAAGTATGATAATTCAAAACTTTGCTAAATAGGTATAATCAACCGCTTAATTAAGGTGTCTATACGCTGTCATATTTAGCGGATTGTTCTATATATATTAAGTCTGAATAGCTACCTCTCTCAAAGCGCTGTGCCCTTAATATGTAGGCCTCTGCATCCAGATGAGGTAAGGAATGAATTTTCGTTCTTTCTTATGTCTCGATCCCCCGGCAGGTGATTGGCTCAAGGCCTGCAGGAGACATCCCTCCTGCCACTCAGGCTACGTGAGACATAGCAGCAGCGGCCGGTGTAGGTGCATGTGTCCTGACGGGGCCGTGGGGCTACATTGTGAGACACGGACCCAGTCCTATAATGGTGAGACATAGTGTAGTGAGACAGCGTGAGACATAGAGTAGGGACAGCACCGTGGAGCTGCGCTGTAAGACACGGACCCAGTCCTTTAACAGTGAGACAGAGCGTGAGGCATAGAGTAGAGACAGCACCGTGGAGCTGCGCTGTGAGACACGGATCCAGTCCTATAACGGTGAGGCATAGAGCGATTCTGGAATACCTGCGAGACGTGACGATGCTGCACAGCCATAAGTGAACCATATAATCATGTATAATATCAGGACAGTGAGACGTGCACTAGAGACATTGGGTGAGGCCCATCTATATGTAGTCAGACGTACATGCAACAGAGAGAGACATGACTGTCACAGTGAGACATCAACCGTTGCGACATGCGCAGTACAGTGAAGCAAACGCACGACACTGAAGCATACTTATAACAGTGAAATATGCATAGGTATGACAATAAGACCTGTATATAGCATTGTGCCTTCTGAATGAAAGTGAGCTATGGTTTTGATTGGTAGACTTGTATAATTATACATATGAGCCATCTTTGCGTACAACGGTGAGACCTACTTATGGCCGTGAGACCCTCATGACAGTGAGCCATGCCTATGGCAATAGCGCGCATTAATGATAATGAAAGTCTTCATCCACAATATGATAAAGACCGATGTGTTTTTATCAGTTTCTCTGTTTGTTTATATATCCATTTTCTTTCACGCTTCAACAAAACAGATAGGCGGAAATTATCCCAGGTTTGAGGCTCTGCATGGTCGTCCTTTCTAATTAAGTCCACTCACTGCAGAATGTAGATACACACAGCTTCTCTAGGCAATATCTTGCGTCGTGATTTCCACTCGCTTCTGAGGTTTCTTTCTTCCAAACTTCAGCTGCCCTTAGTTTACACTGATACTTCTTCAGTGGTCAGCAGACGGCTAAAGACCCGAGGATTTCTTCGTAGCTAATAATTTTCCCCATCTTGGGTTCTTCTTTGAACGTCTGTACGTTTGACCCATGTTTGTCATAATGTTTGTTAGCAGCATAACTCAAAATGTTATGAACGGATCTTTGAAAAAATTACTGAAGTTGTCACCACTCTTGAAGAGCACAAATAATTGGATTTTGGTGCTGATACAAAGAAAATCATGGTCTCAGATCAAATTTTAATTTTCTGTAACCGTTGCCTTGCTTGGCGGAGGTATAAGCTCTCAGAGCGCTCCAATTATTAAAACTTCCCGCTCGGACCTCACACAGCGGACAGGTTGTACAATCCAAACGAAGCATTACGTAACAGTTATAGGAAAAAAGCCCCGGTAGGAAAAAATCCCCGCCTATCTCCTAATGTACATGTATTGCCCATACTTAGTTATTTTGAAGCAAGTTATTTTAAAACTAGAGCACTCTGAGAGCGCATACCTTCGCCAAGCAAGGCAACGGTTACAGAAAATTAAAATTTGATCTGAGACCATGATTTTCTTTGTATCATCACCAAAATCCAATTATTTGTGCTCTTCAAGAGTGGTGACAACTTCAGTAATTTTTTTCAAAGATCCGCTCATATCATTTTGAGTTATGCTGCTAACAAACATTATGACAAACATGGGTCAGTCATACAAACGAGCCAACCGATCTGCACAAAAATTTATTCATCTTTGTATTACTAACAACTCCTATAAATTTCATAAAGATCCATTCATTATTTATTGATTTATTGTGCTAAAAAGCATAAAATTAAAAACAGTGACAAACGAACGAACAAACTGATCATTACATAAATTTGGTCATTTACTGTTCGTGATATACCTAATAAGTCATGTAAATTTCATAAAAATCCGTCTATAACTATTTGAGTTATAACATTGAGAAAAATGAGGCAGACAAATAAACAAAAGGATAGACGGATTTTCACCAAAAGCTAATCATCTGTTCCTCCCAACGTACCTAAAAATCCCTGTAAATTTCGTCAAAATCCATTTATGACTTTTTGAGTTATCTTGATGACAGACAGACAGAAAGACAAACCCGACGAAAATATAACCTCCTCGGCTGAGGTAATAATATACTTCGTCAGAACTCTTATTGCCCTCGTATAGATGACATAACATTCTAGCTCTTGGAGATCTATGAAAGAGCTAAGGGAAATTACAAATTTCCTTTTATATTGGGTTAGATTAAGCATTTTTCTACTACTGCCTAATGAACAAACGTGGGCCCTCTGACGCAACCAACGGCCGGAGACGCACACGTTTTAATACTGGACGCGTAGCTTACACTTTAGCATAAAATTGAATTCCTGTTAATTACGAAGTCTTAAGCAATGAGACAGCCCCATTCATATTTTTAAAAAGATACCTATCAAGTGGGTTTACTAAGCTTCACTATATAGCTGTATAATACATATACTGTATAGACTTGGGTTCATGACTCACCCTTTCCAGATGCCCTGCTGAAGAAGCTGTCGCCACTGACGGAGGTGGTGATGAACGCCCCCACGGTTGTGAAGTCCGTGCGAGGTAAGGTACCGATGCATCCAATGTGTAGCAGGGTGAGTGTTACCTCACGTGACCAAATAAAAGCCATGTTCAGTGTTACTACCCGTCCCAGCCAATCGCGCTTAAGCAGCTTCCCCTCCCCAAAATAATTGGCTCCTCTGATTGGCTGTGACGCACTGTGACGTCACACTGAGCGTCGCCAAAGTACAGTAGCCTTACTCTGTATGTCAGCGGCACAAAGTTCCCCACTGGCAGAGTGAAGAGGAAATGGGAGAGTAGTTGTTCTATTTAAGCAACGCTAGCAACCATTTTATATAAGTCAGCCTGAGAAATTCTATTTTATTTTCTTTACCGTCGAAGAAAATCTCCCTAGGAGATACGATAGCCAATACTCATCCGCAAAAAGTATTCGTACACTAGTAGCCGTCACTGGTGGCCACGTCGCCCCTCTATTTGAGTTAGCAGTTACAGCACCTGACCTATCCGCAGGTCGCCGGTTCACCAAAGTGGTCCAGGCCCCCCACTGCCAGCGGGTCCGCCTCACCGTGAGGAGGTTCGCCCTGGCCGCCAGAACCTCCGGCCTCTGCTACTACGACTACGTCCAAATTCGACCGAACGCCAGCAAAACCAACCCCGGCCGCACGTGAGCATACGCGACGTCACTAGTACGCAATGTGCCGTCAAAAATGACGGTAAAGGACTTGGTCTAACAACCTAGGTTGCTCCTGCTCCTCGCACCCGTAAATAGCCAAGTTCTAGAGACTCCAGCTCCTCAATTTAACAAAAGGGGCCGGATTTTACCGATCCTTGTTCCGGCTGCTAGTTCTGGGTTCATTATTACTAACAACGGTAACCCTCACACGCAGTGTAACGCTATGAGGTTATCCTATGGGGTTACCCTATGGGATTGCCCTATGGAGTTACCCTATGGGGTTACCCTACGGGGTTACTCTCTGGGGTTACCCTATGGGGTTACCCTATGGG
>LQNS02278184.1:5306225-5324711 GCA_001587735.2 Parhyale hawaiensis | reverse complement strand
CCCCCCCCCCCCGAATTATAAAAGCGCACAGTCCTTAACTCCTTCGCTCCTGAGTTGTCTGATGGTTTGATCTGACCAAGGACTTATGGGCTCATCAAACGAATACTACTGGAGGGCTCTGGAATAAACTCAGGAGAACTGGTACACTATGGTAACGATAGGGGTAATGAGTTTACTGTATTACTGCATATTTTTAAACCGACTCCTAGTCCCTAAAGTGTTTCGAGTCCAACCGACTCCTACTCCTGGCCCCATAATGTTTGAGTCCAACCGTCTCGGACTCCTGTCCCCAAAATGTCAGTGCTTCCGACTCCGACTGTGACGCCCTGCCAGCACCCCGCCGTTGTAGCTGCTCGGGCCCGGGTTCTGCGTTGGTGGACACGTTGGACTTTTTTCGCTGAACTAACATACCTTAAGAGTAGAGTATTACCGTCCTCCCTCCCGTGCTGTCATAAGTTACCGCCCTGGTAGGGAAAGTTAAAATTTCCTTTGAGTAATTTTCTCCGGTTTAAGGCGAAACACCCCCCCCCCTTTCCAAGTCTCCTAAATCAGCCCTTCTGTTGACAAGAGGGGCTGACTGTACACTATTCTTTTCCACTTTAGCATATATTTAAAGCGCGTAACAAGGGTCGTGGCCGTGGATTATTAAGAATGAGGACGATGCGACGGAGATGGCGCAACTGCGAACGGCCGTCGGTAGGAAGTTACTACACTCACGACACCTCAAATCCTCTCCTCTCCCAAATCCCTGTTGCGGTAAATCCTCCCCTTCACCCAAGTCCACCACAACCAGAAGATATTCGCTCCCCCGCCTATAGCCACATCGTTCTCATATATCCGTTTCCCTCTACTTAAGCCGCATCCTTTTACGTGAATTTGTTCTTCCAATACCTTTCTCTCACATCCATTAATTACGTGACCCGCTCCCTCTGCCAAATTCCGCTCCATTTCCCAAACCCGGTAATTCCTTGATATTCGTTGCCTCTGTTAAATCCCGCTCCCTCTGCCGATCCATCAGTTCCATACAGCACCTTTTATCTCTTCCAAATCAACTAAAATTAGCTATAAGGGCTGGAAGGCAGAAAGAACTTGCATCATAAATACCTGCCAGAAGCCCCCCCCCCCCCCCCCTGTTATTNGGGCTGGAAGGCAGAAAGAACTTGCATCATAAATACCTGCCAGAAGCCCCCCCCCCCCGACTAATTATGTTACCCGTCCACAGGTACTGCCACAACGAACTTCGCACTGGCAAAGTTGTGAGGAGCCGCGGGTCCACCATGATCCTCCATATTAGAGTTCAGAGCAAAGGCAGGTTCTTAGGCCTGCTATCCTTCGAGCATAACCCCCACTGGTGAGACTTAGGCACCGTTATATCTATATCTTTTTCTTTCATAACAGAAAGTGGAGCAACCGCGAGGATGTATAGTTTTCAGCGCGTCTGAATGCCTGTTCATCCTGACTTGTTGATTCACCTATCGCATTGAGTTTAGTTTCGTTCGCCATCATCTGTTCCATTACGTTTCATTCACAGGCATCTGTTCCATTGAATTCCATGCACAGATCTCTGTTTCATTCAGTTTTATTCACATATTTCTATTCCATTTAGTTTCATTAACAGATCTCCACTCTATTTAGTTTCGTTCAGAGACAGCTGTTTCAATTAGTTTCGTTCAGAGAAATCAGTTCCATTTAGTTTTTTCCCAGACATCTGTTCCATTTCTTTTCGTCCAGAGACATTTGCTCCATTTACTTTCATTCGGAGAAATCTGTTCCATTAAGTTTCGTTCACAAACCTCCGTTCCGTTCACAGACGTGTGTTGCATTGAAATTCGTTCACAGTCCACAGGCTTGGTGGCTCGCGGTCTGAGATAATGATAATTTTACAATGTTTCAGTCATACTGTTTCGTGCAAACTTTTTTTTTATTTTTTACAAAATTGTAAAAGTACATCCGTTTTCAACATTTGTTTAGAATGAAGCGGCGGATTATAATATAAAAAGTATTTTCATTATTAAAATTTTTCTATCAAAGTAGGTATTACTTTTCAAAGCCATTCAGAAGGGCAGCTGGCAAACGAACGAACGAATAGAAGACTTCATCGTTACCTCCGCCAAGGAGGTGATGTTTTCGTCGGGTTTGTCTGTCTGGTTGTTTCGGTTTGTACGTTTGTCTGTCTGTCACCAAGATAACTCAAAGTCATGGATGGATTTTGACGAAAATTACAGGGATTGTTAGGTATGTTAGGAGGAACAGATATATCCCCATCTAATCCAAGGCATTATACTCTGGGGAGGATGGCCAACTCACAGGTTGAGACCGCTTCAAGTGGCACACAAAGACGTTTTAAGAGTAATCCTTAATATTAAGCGGGACCATAGAATGTCTGTAAATTCGATGTATAGAAAGCTAGGATTATGGAAACTAGAGGATGTATATGACTATTTTTTTAATGCAATTCCTACGCAATGCAATGCATTCGAACGCAGAATAATTTGAGAAACATTTTCAGCACCTTCTGCCTGCATAATTATAACACTAGGGATCAGAGGTTCAATTTTCCGTATGCCAGACTGGAAGTTCAAAGGCGATTCACAATATATCAATGTGTGACAATATATAACCGTTTACCGGAATGTCTCATTGAACCGATTGCGGACCCAACTTTCAAACATAAATATAAACAACATGTACTGTCAAATTATGAGCGTCTGATGTAGCTTGTTACTAAAGACTTAGGTTGGTATTTTGCAAAGACTATTACCTTGTATAAGTATAAATGGCTAGGTTGAAGGTGAATATATTTTTAACGTAATGGCAAAAATCCTGCTATCCATTATGTAGTTCATTGTACAGAACGAAGCTGGTCACGCTGGTGGTGAATAGATTTGACCAGCATTGAAAGACGGATCGTATATGATGTATAAATTCATGTAATGGCAATAGCTCATAGAGTGCCGGGGCGTATGTTCCGGTATCTCTTTGGCAATGGGCCTATTGGTTCGTCTACTGCCTCCTATCTAATCTAATCTAATTCAGTATTAAATTCTTCTATTTTTAGATGGCATTGATGTCTTGATTGTATCATGGTATCGTGTTGCCTTATAAGTAAATCGATGTATTATATTCTTGCTTCATAAGTGTGTACACTTTGAGTTAAGCACGTTCTTGCTTTTGTTCTAGAATTTGATGTTTTTGTCTATGCTGTAACTTGAGAACAATAAGGTGTTGAGTGTTAGGAAAGATTAACTTCTGGGGAAGATACGACCATCCGTATGTTTGTTTGTTTCATCTGCCTTATTTTTCTCAATGGCATAGGTCAAAAAGTTATGAGCGGATTTTTATGCAATTCATAGGAGTTGTTAGGTATATTACAAATAGTAAATGACCAAATTTTTGTAATGATCCGTTTGTTTGTTTGTCACTGTTTTTAATTTTATGCTTGTTAGCACAATAACTCAAAAAGTAATGAATGGATCTTTCTGAAATTCATAAAGGTTGTTAATAATATTAAAAGACATAAGTAATCAAATTTTGGTGCAGATCGGTTCGTTCGTTTGTACGTTTGACTCATGTTTGTCATAACGTTTGTTAGCAGTATAACTCAAAAAGTTATGAACGGATCTTCAAGAAAATTGCACAAGTTGTTATTACTATCAAAAGACACAAATGATTAGATTTTGGAGTTCATGCAAAGAAAATTATGGTTTCAGAGCCAATTTGAATTTTTTGCTACCGTTGCCTCGCTTGGCGGAGGTCTGCGCTGTCAGAGTGCTCTAGTTTATTTTACTTCCTCAGCCGCAGGCGCCATCGCAGCTGGACCAAAAGTGGCCCCGTTGAGTGGGGCACGGCACAGGCGGGCCCGGGACAAGAGGGCCTCATTCAAGAGGAACTAGTCAACATGTCCTCATCCAAAGAAACTAAGATCAAGAGGTAGCCCCTTGAAGGAGTTTAGATCAAGCGGTCCTCACTCAAAGGGAACGTAATTTAAGGGGTTTTTGCTTAAAGGGTATTTAGTTCAAGAGGTCTTCACTCAAGGGAACTCAGCTCAAGAGATCCTCACTCAAGAGACCATGTTCAAGTAATTGCTTCTCACACGCACTAATTCACACAAAATCCGGCCGAGATAAGAACCATTCTTCTGTTGAATTACTTGCTCGGTTTTTGTTTGTTTGAATTTTTCAGCAATGATCCAAGCGTCTAGCTTTATCTATTATTGGATCTTCATTATTCGTGCACATTAAAATTCTAAGAGTAGTTTTTCATTCTTCCTTTCTCGAATATTCCATCCAAGTACATTTCTGTTGATTTTTTACCCAGTTTCGTAGGCGTAAGTGAGCGTGCCTTTATTAAAGTTATTGTTACTGGTTCAGATGATTTTCAAATTCCAGGCGATTTATTATAAGTACATGGGATGAGTATCATGGAAGAGTGTGTTCATTGCCCACTTTGTTAATCATTTGACACTAGCTGCTCCCGTGGAAATTCCATGCGTGTTAGAGAAGGTTTTCCCTCGCCTGAGGTAGTGCTCGTATCTCCTACCCCCCCCCCCATCCGCGACTGAACTAACGCCCGCCGCTTGTCCTCGTAGTTCGTAACGCAGTCCATCGACCTTGTATCTCGTCTAACCTTTCCTAGCATTTTGATTTAACCACTGAATTACGCATTTTTTCTGTCAGCAAAGAATTCGCACTTGTGTCTTGATAAGACAGAAAAACGACGTTACATCTTGCAATGCTTGCTTATATATTATGCACACCTTTCCTAAGCTCTGTTTAACACAGTTTACTTGTAATTTAGCCTCCCATAATGCTTCACGTTTCAATTTTTTGTCAGTCCATCCGATTGTTCTCCATTTTGGAACCCGTGGATACTGATCAGTGGCCCATTATTTTTCTGCTTTATTCTACTATAGCTTTATCCTCCTTATATAATAAAACGCTTCCTGTATTAATTTATTCATTTAGTATCCCCTTTTGAGGAAATAGGCAAAAATAGGCCAGGTTGCATTTTGTAATAAAGTTACGTTTCCATAGAGATCGACGACCAGCTTGCAGAAGATGGCAAAGTGGGTTCCTTATCCCTTTATCTGAAGACACTTCTTGCTTAAAATATTTCTCGGAATAGTTAGTTATAGTAGGGAAGTTTAAGCCTCCGTTTCCGAGCAGAACGATATCACAGAAGAAAGAGCAAGGGACATATAGTAGATTAGATTAGACTAGATAGCCGGCAGTAGACGAACCAAAAGGCCCATTCCCAAAGAGACACCGAGACTTACACCCCGGCTCTCTATGAGCTATTGCCATTATGTTAGTAGGATGTAGAGGACTGGAGAAACGAGAGGAGAAAAAATAGAAGACGAAAGAGAAAAAGATAGGAGAAATAAAAAAAAGGGGGAGAAGTACGCCAAGAGAAACGGGGAACCCATGCACGAAGGTGTTCCCACTATTTCTTGGAATAGGAACAATATATATGCAGCTTCTGGAGTCCGATTTTATAACTTTTTTTCTCTCGGGTCACGACGGATAATTTCGGCAGATGATCATGGGAGCACTCACGAATTTATTATTTTTCACGGGCAGTAACAAATTTCTTCTTCTAGTTTACTGTCTTTCTCTTCTAGAGAAAATTTCGCTTCAAAGGCCAAAATTTCAGCGCTTCAATCAAACAGATGTCTTAGTTTGCAAGACAGTATCTTGGCTACCGTGTGCTCATATAGAGAAAGAAACGCGAAAGCTCCACGCAGTGGGCAACATGCTAATCAGAAAGTTTGGTCACTGCTCGGATGACGTTAAATGCCAGCATTTTCGAAGCTACTGTTATCCCTTGAATTGTAACTCTCTTTGGTCTAACTTTAAGCAGAAATCGATTCGACGCCTACGTGTTGCCTATGTATATTTCGGCGCTTGATGAATGTGCCGAAGTCTTCCAGTGCAAGTATGATATTTGTTCATAAGTATACAGATTGTCTCAAAGTCAGATCAAGAAAATGCGCGCTGAGTCTCCAGCTCAGGATAGAAAAATCTGATAACGCCTTACTCAAGGTGATCCGTAACGGGCCTGGTTACAAACTATCTAACATGTATAGCCGATGGCAGCGCATACTATTTCCAAGCAGGGGCCAAACAATGGGCCGCAATGCAGTGTAGTTAATAATGATAGTATTAACTGATCTTAGTTTCTAATGCAACTTTAGTAGTAAGCTGTCTCCTGTGTGCCATTCCATATGTGTACCTAATTAAGCATATTATTATTATTATTTTACTGTATCAAAAGATACAGGTGAAGTTATTTCAAATGATTCCGGGAGGAAAGAGTGTGAGTAAACCGATGCAGTGTAGAACAAATTGGAGCTGTGTAAACATCTAACACCTTCGGCTGGAAAGATACTGCGCACGTGTGCGCGTGGGATTTTACCCTGGATTTACGGGGATAAATGGGGCCACAAAACTTCATTGAAACTGGATAAATCGTAGAAATAAGGATATTCTCTCCCTGCCTGTGGGGAATTTGCGAGAGAAGTTTATGAGAGCTGATTTCTTGAAAGGTAGCAATTTACCCCTGAAAGTCTGCTCACCGTAGCGTCGAGTATAATTCGCCACCTAGCGGCGGCAACGCTACGATGATAGAATTACTCTATTTTGCCCCTCGAGTGATACAAGTGTGCTCACAAACTTCTACGTTTTTCGGGGACGGCCAGTGTTATGTTAGGTTGGAGTGAATGAAGATGTGTCAGCTGAAGGCATACTTTACGGTGGTTAATTCGTTCATCAGCTTCTCCAGTGTCGTTGCTTCTGTGAGTAATTGCTCTTGTTATCCTCACAGTTTCCTCACTTTTACATATACATTTGTTTTTTGTAAGGAACTAAAATATTAATGTATTCCATCACTTTATTGTCACATAAGTAGACCATAGCCACCTCCTGTGCACATATTGTACTCTATGTACGCCTTTTGCAGTGTCTGTACCGCTGTACACCATAGACTGTACAGCCGTGCGGTGCCTAGGCAGAATTATCTGGTTACACGGTGCTGGACTCCTCACCAGGTCGTAACCAAAGCAAGGATTACTCCGGAGATGCTGACGCATCATTAAACGCAGTGACTTTACTTACTCTCTAATGAGGAAGTTCACATGCACTGGTTCGTGTTGCAGTTATAGGCTCACTGGCGCCAGCGGAGTTCACGGCTGCAGTCTATCACAGAGTGCCAGAACCATGGCGCCTGGAACGAGAAGCTTGTGCGGCCTTTAGGATCCTGGTCCTCCACATTTGTAGTTAGAGTCAGTATCCCCGAAATAGCGCCGGAAAGCTGACTAAGCAAGCCAAGCACAACAAAGACACACCTGTCTAGCTCAAACTCCCGTACTCTGCGTCCGAAAGTCCCGCTCACTAACATCCTGCTGCTGCTGCTGCTGCTGCTGCTGCTGCTGAAGAATGTAGGGCGGTAATGTTTCGGTAGCCGAAAAACGTTGGCAAAGAAGCGAGCGATGGAGCAGGATTGCAGTACACGGCGGGGCGTGATATCCCAATCGGCTAATTTTTAGGCTTTTATCGGCTAATTTATAGGCATTTATCGGCTAATTCATAGGCATTTATCGGCTTATTTATAGGCATTTATCGGCTAATTAATAGGCACCTATCGCCTGCCTATGGGAAAATAGTGAAAGTTAGCCGATATTACCGGATAAATGCCTATAAATTCTTGGTTGGGGAGTAGGAGCTGAAGAAGAGTGCTGCCCGGGAAGCTCCGGGAGATCCTGTGGGGTGTCAGGGAGGTGCTGTGCCGGGATGCACTTGCGCCAAACTCGCCATGCGCTACGTACGTTTGCGACTACTCTGTGTACGGACGTCGGGCGGCGTTAATGTTCGTGTGCGGTGGTGCTCGCAGATTAGGTTAGGTAAGGTTATGTAACGTTAGGTAAGGTTGGCTTAGGCTCGCAGATTAGGTAAGGTTATGTAACGTTTGGTAAGGTTAGGTTATGTAAGGTTAGTTTAGGCTAGGTAAGGTTAGTTTAGGCTAGGTAAGGTTAGTTTAGGCTAGGTAAGATTAGTTTAGGCTAGGTAAGGTTAGTTTAGGTTAGGTTAGGTAGTGCTTCTGGTGGTTGTGACGCGGCAAGAAAGCTTACTTGAACGCACGCACAGTGATGAACGTACACAGAATGGCGGGTTTGACGCCAGTGCATCCCTGGAGCTTCCAGCAGTGGTGTAAGTGAGCTTTTAGAAGCAATTGAAGGAAGTGGCACAACCCTATTCAACCAAGGCCCAAATCGGCTTCTTCTTGCCAAGTTCTGTATGAAAATACACGAGCTGAGTTTAAATCCTTATAAGTCAGCCGATGCTGTGTATTTCAACCTAAATGTTTGTAATTAGATAGGTTAACTCGTAACCTTGATAATTATGCAACATATTCCATGTCATTCGATGCATATTAGGGATAAATTGATACAACATAAAAGGAAACACGGAATGATGACTGCATTTGTGGAAAGTGAACGTGACGTTCATCGTGAACCCACACACTTCGTCTCGCTGTTATTCTGCTGCACGTTACCCGCGCTTCTCATATATAAGAAAAAATAGGATGGCTAAGTTGATTAGTTTAGTTTTCTTTGTTCCTTCTAGTTCGCCATCATCTGTTGCACGAAATTCACATCATCACTTTCAGCTTAAAAAAATGAAGAATGTTGTCGTGCGGAAGTGAACGTGAACGCGGCATTTCAAAGACCCCAAGTGAATCATCCACCAATGCGACAACAGCTGAAACGCGATTGGTTGTGTAGTGGGTGGAGTAAGTAATATAGAGCTACTGCTGCTCTGCACCTCACCAGACGTGAGACCGTCGCTTGCTCTTGCTAATATGTATATATATAAAATATATATCATTGCACTGATGCAGCGGGCAACACAAATACCTTGCGTGCTTGCGTTGCTTTTAGCTGTTTGTGGCTTGGTGGTATGAGTGGCGGCGTGGTAATCGCTAGGTCCCCGGATCGAATCCTGACTCGATTCTTTGTATTTATATATATATATACATACACTGGTTTCATTTATGAGATAGTTCTGTAATACTCTTCTTTATCTGTGTGATGTACTCAACGTATGTTTGAGGAAGAGCCTTGAGCGTATAATTTTGAAGGCGAATACTGAATAGTCAGCTGGGTACAGTGTAGCGAAGAAATTCATGTAAGAAAACTTACAGGGTTCTTTGAATAGGGTTAGGGCAACCCTCACTGTGCTTTTAAGCTTAGGCAAACCATGGCAGGGCCGCCGAAACTTGGGTTTTCCTCAGATCTGAGGCTCAAGCCCGTTAAGTATACTACGTAATAATATACTTTCTTTTAAATGTTTTTTTTTTAACTTTTACGTGTTGTTTACAGGCTTTGGACTTTTTGTCTCATCTTGCGTTTTTCTACAGTCTGATCTTGAATTTTCTGCAAAATCCCATTCGCAGTCCCTACCCGCGTCCCGGCTGGCCAAGCGATGGCTCCAATACGTGGAGGAGCTTACGCTCCATTGCTGCGTTGTTTTTCAAGGACCGAAATTAGGCCGGGAGGAAGTGGCTGATACTCCAGCTTTGCAACTGATATATAAGCAAGACTGAAGTCGCGTCGCAGAGCACGTTTTCTGTTAGTTGTTCACAACAGGTCACGATACTAAAAAGCTCCTCACTACGAACTTATCTTGCTTAGTGCGAATTCGTACCTTAGTCTAATGAACGAGTTTGAAACTTTTGGTCAGCGAATCGAAGTCCAAAAAGCGGCAAATTAACGCATTTGTGCAGACGTTCGGATTTTACCGCGATTCGTTCGCTAAAGCCAACTGCTCACGAGAGCCCAAATACAGGAACGTACCTCACGACCCTACCGATTACGTTCACGCTGGCACCTCTTCGGCTTGCCAAATACTGCGCTGTCCGAAAATTTGCTTAATATCTGAGCCAGTGCTGCAGTTAATCGGATACAACAGGTGTCAGTTGTCCAATTTCATATGTCTTTCTTAATTTCTATTGAATTTATGATCTCAACGACGTTCAGTTTGAGGCGATGGTGAAGCACAAAACACTGTACTCACATGCGCAGAAACTTTTGTCTTAAAAATGTGAAACGTTTCCTTGTTTTGCCTCGCATGTCCAGAGGACTTAACTACGGAGAATTTTGTAAAGAATCTGACACGAGTATCAAACTCTATGTTGGATTTTCTGTTGTAGTCACAACTGCTGATTTGTTTCGAAAATGTTTTATCGTAGACTTCCAGTTAACTTAACTGAAAAATCAACGGATAGGTAACTTTTCGTAAGGTTTTCTCTTGCTACCGAGTCTGTAATCTTGGCAACGATGGTATTTTAACCGAGCTGGAGGTCATTTGACCATCAGACCGTCGCTTTTCTGAAAAAGGACGCAAAATACTCTACATGTTTGCACGAATTTCTTCAGCTTTTGACTAAACTCACCTTTGAATAACACACTCAGTGTGCATAGTCCTATGTAAGGTCTGCATTACGTAAGTTCTACTCAACCCGCTGCAGACGATAGTCTTTTGTCCTGTGTTTTCACTTCACCGAGTTCGAATGCGCTGTTGTGTCGGTGTAAACAACAAAAAAGAGCACTGCTTTCTGAGACGATATTCGCTAAAGTTTTGAAAAGACACAAGGCACTGCACAAGTGGCTATTTAAGCCAGACAATACGACGGTAAACATTTTATCGAAACTTCTTCTAGATACACAGTAGTGTTTGAAAGGACAGTAGGAAATATTCGAACACAGTGAAGTGAAAACACAGGACAAAAGACTATCGTCTGCAGCGAGTTTAACAGATCCCTGAGCATAAAAACCTAGTTTACGCGGAATTAGTCACGTACCGGGAGTCAGTTTGGGCCTTGTCTCTCCTTAGACTAAATCTTAGTGCATTCTCAGGCTGTACCTGTTGGGCCCGGACTACCCACGGGGCCCAGGACGGGCCCCCCGTACCTGGTGGAGGGGGATATCATCGTGTCGCCAGAGACCCGGAAGATCGTGAGCCCGGGGACCAGGAGATGGCCCAGGGATCGGTCCAACAGGCTGGTTGTGTCCTACAGGATAGAAGACGGTGAGGCCTGTCCTACCATACTGTGGGATATTCCTGATAGTCTGCTTCTTGTTCTACCAAACCGTGGATATCCCCAGTAGTCTGTTGCCTGTTCTGCCACACGGTGGGATATCCCCGATTGTCTGTTACCTGTTCTGCCGATTAGTAGTTCACAATATATGCACTTTATCGCCAAAAATTGTGGCAAAGAATTAGCTGCTTCCAAGCGCTATCTTATTTCACTCGGGAGGCGTGATCGCGCCCTTCAACTTTTTCCCCTGTATGCTTGAACTTCAGTTCAAATATCAAAATTTTGAAGTCGTTTTTTAAATTTCAAAGATTAACTTGAAATGACAGTCTTTTTGGCGGGGGAGGGGGAGGGCAAAGGCCAGTAGCTGCCGTCAATAGAATATACATCCCGTGCCTCAGCAGCATCAAAGATACACTTAGATTGTAATTTGTCAATGCAGGCCGTACATGCAGGGCAAATATCGGAGTCAATATAGGGGTAGACGACATAACGATACTGGGATTAAAAAGTTCGCTGTGGCTTTCCGTGGCGGCTTTCTCAGGCACCATCTTTATGATCTCAGTTCTCGTAGTCACTTTAGACGTAGAAGGCACAATTGAGAGAAGTGGTCCTCACCACATCGGTAATTTTTTTAAGGACAAGCTGTTTGCTGGCGACACCTGCTGGCAAATATTATTGTTCAGGAGTCTGGACAAGACGTGCCCTTCATGAGCGTCGTAACTTGGATGCCGAGTGCTATGTACGTCGAGTGCACATAAAAATTTATAATTGTGGTCCCGAGGACAGTATTTGCTGTTAAGATAGTTGAAGAAGAGAATGAGTTTACACTAATTTTGAAGCGTAAATACATATTGAGATCCATGTGGACGCCACTGGCCATTTCAGCCAGCCAGCGTGACAGCCAGCGTGCCAGCCAGCTCGTGCCATGAATTAACGAGGGACTCTAGCATAGGTCCAGTATTCCTCCTCCCTCTATGCTTCCTCTAAGATGTTTCAAGTGGGATTAAATCGAGAAATGCTTATTTTCAACTAGATAAATGCATGAATATACAAACAGCTCAAGCAGCCACGTTCTTTATTCTAGCGCTTCTGTACATTCACTCTAACATGAGGTTAGTGCTTCTAGATGAAGAATTATTAGGAAATTTGTAGACGTTGTAATGACGTTTTGTGTAGCATTTTTGGTGTTTGGTAAGAGTTGTCTTATTGAGCTGTGTAATAGATATCAGTAGTATTGGATTTAGGACTACGCTACAGCGTGGTAGCCGTGAGACAAATACGAAAGCTGATGGTGGAATTTGCATCTTCGCTAGAGCAATAGTGTACTTTAAAAACACACAAATTGTTCAACGCTGTCAATTCCTCATTATCAAAGCAATACCAACTGCATTCCCCGATTGTGTCGGTTTAAGGGAGAAATTACAATCATCATTATTTGTTTTATGTCAATCTCCTTTAGGCGTTCTTTAGAGCAATGCTATACATATGTATCCTCGCATCCTTGCAGGTGTCAACAAGGAGCTTGTGCAACAGGCAATGGAGCATTGGGAGAGTCGCACCTGTGCCACATTTAAAGAAATACCGGTTGACATTGATCGTAGAACAAACGCATCTTCGGGATCCGAAAAGAAGCCTGTCAATGTAAAGACTCTTGCTGATGCAACTGAGACAAAGACCGCAGACTTGGCACCGGGACCCACCAAACTGCCAAGTACTGGAATGCCTGTCGGAGGAAACAGTGGCAGGGGAAGCACCAACTTGGGTGAGAAGGTTTCCGGTGACGAGAGCGAACCCGACGACCTCACGAGGGGCATTTTGGATGGCGACCGCGACACGGACGGCTTATCTGAGGATATTTTACGCACCGACAGCCGCGCATCGCAGTTTCTTGGTAGCGTTTTGGACGTCGGCGACGAGGCGTCCGACTCTTCCAAGAAAATTTCAAGCATCAACAGTCCAGCATCCGTATTGTTAAGGAACAGATTCAGCGCGTCCCAGGCACCACCCGACGACGAGTACACTGTCGGACAGCTTAGGTATCCGCTGCTCTTCGAGAACGACATTGAGGTCGGCGGAAATTCGCCGGGTAGGAGGCAAAGCGCGTCGGAACCATACCTGCTCTTTAAGAACGGCTCCTCCTGCTCGTCGGGTGTCGGCGTGACGAATCCAACTGGAGAGAACCACATCATTCTCGCCCCCTTATGCTCCGTGAGTAAATTTATGTTATATATTTCATTTTAATAGTATTAAGCTAATCAGATGTAGCAGTATTATTTTATGAAAACTTCCCTTTGGGGAGAAATAAATTGGCTTATTATTACCTCCGCCAAGGAGATTATGTTTTCGTCGGGTTTGTCTGTCTGTTTGTCTATTTGTCTGTCTTTCTGTCTATCTATCTGTCACCAAGATAACTCAAATAGTTATGGACGGATTTTGACGAAATTTACAGGGATTGTTAGGTATATTGGGAGAAACAGATGATTAACTTTTGGTGAAGATCCGTCCATCCGTTTGTTTGTTTCTTTGTTTGTCTACCTAATTTTTCTCTATGCCATAACTCAAAAAGTTATAGATGGATTTTTATAAAATTCAGATGAGTTGTTAGGTACATCACAAAGACTAAATGACCTAATTTATGTGATGATCTTTTGGTTTATTCGTATGTTTGTTGCTGTGGTTGATTTTATGTTTGTTAGCACAATAACTCAAAAAGTTTTGAATGGATCTTTATGAAATTTACAGGAATTGTTTGTGAATGGTATTAACGCTCACATTAGAAGTAGATGTTTATTCCAAAATTATCGATTGGACAGTTAAGGTTCGGTACAACGCCGACACGGTGTGTGCCGACTCGAGGTTGGATAACCCAGTGAGCACTTATGCCGATAAGCGCTGTAATTACNGTTTTTAGAACAGTAAACACTAACTAGGCTCTGTGATAGTAATTTTTGCTGGCCAAGATGGTGGCGGCTGGAAAGGTCGCAGCGGCTGCGGTCGCTGAGCTTGCGGCGGCCGAAAAGGCGGTGGCCACAAACTAATTGCTTGTACTGCTGGCTCAGGGCCGTCAACATTGCTTGAGGATAAACAGAGCTTACTCGTGGATGTTAGCGCATTGGTTAACATCCTGACTCAGGCGTGTGGCCGCTACTTTATCGATTGGCTAGACAATTGCCGAAGTTGACCGGCGATGGGTCGGTCGACGCATTTGAGTGGTTGACAGACCTGGAAAAGCGCTGTCAGTTGAGCATGTGACTGCGGTAAAGGTCATCGGCTTTATACTCGACAGCGATGACGCTCGAGTGTATCGCCGCATGACTGACGACGATGCTTCCCAGCGAGAAGTGGCTAGGAGTACTCTGTGTGAGGGGTATTAACGCTCACATGAGAAATAGATGTTTATTCCAAAGGTGTCTATTGGACAATCAAGGTTCGGTACAACGCTGGCACGGTGTCTGCCAACTCGAGGTTGGGGTAACCCAGTAAACACTTATGTCGATAAGCGCTGTAATTACTGAGCTACCACTATCTGGGTGATGCTAGGTTTACAAAGTACAATCCTAGCTAGAGTTCCGGAGAGAGGACGCGTGTGTGTGAATCGGAGCGTGAGGAGTCTAGTGGCTGCGCGGTTGCCGGTGTTCCCGCGAATCAACAACGCTACAGTGAGTGACACGCTTTTATGCGAGAAGACTTCGCGACCGGTCTTTGGCTTTCAAGGCCCTGGGTGGAGGTTTTGACGTCATGGAGAATTTCGTCGCAAGCTCTTGCATGTTTAATTCTCGGATTAATTCTCAGACGTGACCACTAAGATTGGTTCCATGCTGATTTAGCATGAGGCTAACATTTTGGTTTGAGACTTTTAAAAGTTAGAAGTGCTGGTGCGCAAGGCTCTTTTATCCTATTATAAAAGGTAAGGTGATAGTACATTAGATTCAGGTATTCACAACGAGTTGGTATCGAGCCGCAACAAGAAAACATCCTATGTCGGTTTGACATTCCAAGGTTGCTAGACACACACGTGGCTCTCTGATTACATTCAAGGTGACATTCAGCAAGCTAAAAGGTGTAGCTAAAAGATACATTTAAGAATTATTTTAAAGGCAATGCGCAAGAGTGCTGAAGCGGATGCGTCGCTCGGTTGGGAAGCAGCGGCCATGGTGCGTGGTCCCAAGTGGGTTCCACCGCAGGTTGACACTGGGCCAGGAGTGGGTCCATCCCGAGAGTAGCGCTGGGCCCGAGGCGTCCGACTTGGAAGAGTAGGTTGTCGGTATGTCCGACATTGTTCTTAATAATAAAAGGCAAAAATGGTTATATTATGGAGGAAATCGGTTGATTCGTTTCTATCTTTGAGTTGTGTTTGTCATAATGTTTGTTACGCAATAACTCAAAAAGTTTTCTATGGATCTTTATGAAATTTGCAGGAGTTGTTAGTAATGTTAAAAGATATAAATGACTAAATTTTGGTGCAGGTTGGTGGGTTCGTTTGTGTGTTTGACTTATGTTTGTCATAATGTTTGTTAGCTGCGTAACTCAAGCAGTTATAAAATGATCTTCAAAAAATTGCAGAAGCTGTTAATAATATTAAAAGGCACTAATGATTAGATTCTGGAGTTGATACTAAAGAAATTATGTTGTTAGCGCCAATTCCACTTTTTCGTTACCGTTGCCTTACTTGGCGGAGGTATGCGCTCTCAGTGCGCTCTAGTTATTATTATTATTCAATTCTTCCTATGATTCTACATTTTCTCTCTCCTTGGAATTACAAAAAAAAAAAATTCGATCCTCCTAGATTCCCATACTAATTCCTTCGTCCTAGTTACACATTTTTCATTATTCCTTTCTTGACATTTTTCTCATATATTTCTTGTCCCGTTTTTCTATGATTCTCATTTTTCCCGTTTTGAAAAAATATTTTTCCTTTTTACCATTTTTCCCCTTCATCATATTTTCCCATTTTTTCACCTTTTCCTGCTTTTCCACATTTTCGCGTTCTCCGTCTTTTCCCGATGTTTCTCAGTTTTCCCCATCTTCCCGCAGCTACAGTCGGCCATCCACGAAATTGGCCACCGGTTCGGCTTCGTACACGAACAGAGCCGCCGGGACCGGGACAAGTTCGTCACCGTCGTGTACGACAACATACGGAAAGGCTATGAAACGGACTTCAAACTTCACCGGAAGAGACGCTACTACGTCCCTTACGACTACTCCTCCATCATGCATTACGACACCATGGTGAGTGCCTCATATGACGAGTGAATTTATAACTAATAAATTCATAACGAATCGTAACCTTATCACGTATTGTTTAAGTTGTATTCGTTACCTTGGGGTCTGTGGTTCGCTTCCATACCAGGAAAGTCAATCTTGTGATGCTTAGAATTGCAGCGTCAGCATTTACTAGATTGCAAAGTCCAGTGCGAGCGCGCGCTGACCTAACCAGCAATGAGGTTAGCTGAAGGGTCGTAGTTCTCGCATATGCACCTTCCGGCTCTACGTCGTAGCTCTGGCAATCTTTACCGCCTGCAGCTGTGAAAGCGCTTTCGCGCACGAACCAGTGCACACGGATTTTTTGTTTGGGCTGTGCAAACCTAAGAACTCTGCAGTAAATTTTCAGAGTGAATTTTCAACAATTGCTCTCTTACAATGTTCCAATAATTGCCATACCATCCGCAGTGAGCCTGCAAACATACATGATGTTCTCTCAAATTACCGCACTCTTTGACCTGGCGATTCTTTTTTCTTCTTAAAAGATTCCTCAAAAAATTGCAATATTCTATTAAGTTGCTTCATCCTACAAACAAAACTACATTCCACGATGTAGTGGCAGAGTCCTACATAACTTTCAACAAAAATACCGGCCTGCCGGAAGCGCGTATGCCAAGCTTGTAAGGATTGGTGGAAAAGACATAAAGGATCACAGTTTATTCTATGCAACCAATAAAGCACCCTACCTCAGAATAATGACTCGTTCACGGTAAACCGTGAAGAAGTGCAACATAACGGAAGGCCATGGGCTGCTTCCAGAAAGCAAAGGCGATAGTTAAATATACAGACTACATAACGAGGTGGAGTGTCACCAACACCTCACCGTCTCCGCCAACACTAAATGACCCGCTAATGGAACACCACGCAGTGACTTCAACACTGTTCACAAATTCCCGCCGCGGTAGCAGCAGGCTTCCGTTCGTAGCTCTAATGCCTTGTATCGCTCGCAGGTTCGAGACCAACCCAGGCACGCGAGCTCTTTGTTGATATAAGTGTGCTGACCGGGCAGTTGTGTGCATGCATTGCGTCGTGGTGGAACTGCCTTCCTGAGATGAAGGGGGTGGGGGTCTCGTGTCATTTGTTCCTTCCTTCAAATTGGCGCCATAATTCTTGGTGACCCGAGGTTGACTGCGACTACACTTACTCATCTGGGGCCAGTGGGCCTATACCCGCAGCACAAACCAGTGGATGTGGGTTTCCCAGGTGAGGGTGTGGTCTAAGTTGACTTTAACTTCACTTTGCATCAAACACGTAGGCAGGTAAAGCAGATTAACGTGTAGATAGACGAATACATAGATATAGAAGGTAACACGTGACAAAACGCCTAAATTAACGCGTAAGTTGAAACGTAGATAAACTGGGAAGTAAGCACATACGATGCATAACTTAACGCGTAAATAGATAGGAAAGTTAACGCGTAGATGAACCGACAAGTACACACACAGGAAACGCAGAAGCCAACGTGTATAACCAGGTGAGAAACACATAGAAAACGCAAAAATCACCACCCAAGCAACACCCAGTAACACACGAGTAAACACCCGGATAACTCCCAAGAAAATACGCACGTAAACACCCGGATAACTCAAGAAAACATGCAGATAAACACCCGGATAACTCCCAAGAAAATACGCAGGTAAACACCCGGATAACTCAAGAAAACATGCAGATAAACACCCGGATAACTCCCAAGAAAATACGCAGGTAAACACCCGGAAAACTCAAGAAAACAAGCAGGTAAACACCCAGCTAAATACAAAGGTAAACACTCATGTAAATACACACGCAAATACACAGGTACACACCCGGGTAAATGAAGAGGTAAACACTCAGGGCAACAGTCGGGAAACACCCGAATCTACACGCAGAAAACTTCTTAGGTAACTCTCATACCGACTCGTAAACTCATAGCTCGTAGACTAACGGCTCGTAGACTAACGGCTCGTAGACTAACGGCTCGTAGACTAACGGCTCGCAGACTTTCGGCTCGTAGACTTTCGGCTCGCAGACTTTCGGCTCGCAGACTTTCGGCTCGCACACTTTCGGCTCGTAGACTTTCGGCTCGCAGACTTTCGGCTCGCACACTTTCGGCTCGTAGACTTTCGGCTCGCAGACTTTCGGCTCGCACAC
>LQNS02278184.1:5290208-5304070 GCA_001587735.2 Parhyale hawaiensis | reverse complement strand
ACAACAGAGCAGCAATATCTGGACAAAACGCTATTGGTACCTGGCCGAAGTCCCCACAGCGAGACAGGTACCCGCGTAACCGCAAAAAAGTGCATAGCAGTACCAGCAATGTGCCGTATGCGAACACACCTACACACACACACACACAACTGCCGACACACTTCCTCTGCGCTGGCCGTCTAGTTGGCCGTTTGGAAGACGGTTGGGCTGACGGTTTGAATGACCGTAGGGCCGTTCGTTGGGATGACCGTTTGGATGACCGTTGGGATGACGGTTTGAATGACCGTTGGGATGACGGTTTGAATGACCGTAGGGCCATTCGTTGGGATGACCGTTGGGATGACGGTTTGAATGACCATTGGGCCGTTCGTTGGGATGACCGTTTGGATGACCGTTGGGATGACGGTTTGAATGACCGTTGGGATGACGGTTTGAATGACCGTAGGGCCATTCGTTGGGATGACCGTTTGGATGACCGTTGGGATGACGGTTTGAATGACCGTTGGGATGACGGTTTGAATGACCGTTGGGATGACGGTTTGAATGACCGTAGGGCCATTCGTTGGGATGACCGTTGAGATGACGGTTTGAATGACCATTGGGCCTTTCGTTGGGATGACCGTTGGGATGACGGTTTGAATGACCATTGGGCCGTTCGTTGGGATGACCGTTTGGATGACCGTTAGCTAAGCTTAGATGACTGCTCTAACAACTATATGAAACCTGCCAAGAGATTAATCTTCCCTGTTCTGTGGTGAAGGATGTAGTGACGTCACTCCCCAAAAGAAGCTTTCGATTTGAGTAACTACCATCAGTGTACATTTTCTTCCTATGTTACCTTTAAGAATGAACGCCACAGGGGGCTGCGCCCCTGGATCCATATGAGAAATGACGTGTTTTATTACGTGTACGGACTGTACCCTCAGGCGTTCTCCAACGGCAAGGGCCCCACCCTCCTGACGAGGAACCCCCTCTACCAGGAGATCCTGGGGGAGCACTACAACCACGGGGGGCTGAGCTTCATGGACGCTAAGCTCTTCAATTTAGCGTACGGATGCATAGGTGAGTGGGCAGAAATGTATGTCAGTGGGTAGATATGAGGTGAATAGGTAGATTTGTTGGTGAGTGGGTAGATGTGTGGGTGTGATTAAATAAATAGATGTTTTCGAGAAGTAGAGGTTTGGGTGAGTGTGTAAACACCTGAGCTGGCACGATAGCCATCGCCAATTATACGATGGCGATGGTGAGTAGACCATCGCCATATGAAAAACTACGATGTTACGATGGTACATCGCAAAAATCCATCGGCGATAGCGATGGTCCGATGGAAATCGTATCAAACAATCGGCGATGGCCATTTTCTCCATCGGCGATGGTGTTATGAGGAAGAAATGGTCCGATGAAATGGCTGAACATGCCATCGGCCATTGCATACGATGGGCATCGTCATCCGTTGTACTTCCGATGCCGATGAAATAAGGCTAAAACTACAGAAAAACAGCCTTTCGAGTTTGAAACATTTTTACCAACAGTAAAACAAAAAAGGGATTACAAAGTTTATTTTAATACATTTCCCAGATCTAACAATGTCAGTTAATAACCTGGGCCTTACATTTCGCACCTTTTATCAGCTAGGAATAGTATTATTGGTTTGAAAATCGCACACAGGCCGAGGTTATAAGAGATGCTGCTTTTATTCGATGTTTGTGGTCTGAGATGTTTGCATTTTTTAAATGTGTTAATGCGATGGTCCATCGCCGATTGTGGCGCCCTACGATGGCCATCGCCGACGGTTATTTCATCGTAGGTCATCGCCGATGAAAATTGGCGATTTTTGGTTCCGATGACGATGGAGCGATGGTATGGCCATCGCCATTGTAAGAACGATGGCGATGGCCATCGTACCAACGATTTTGCCAACGTACTATCGTAACATAATCGGAGATGCCGACCTCTGATGAACATAGACGGTTAGGTTAATTGGCAGATATATAGATATGCATTTGCAGGTACTTTAATCAACCCCTATGTCTCATCCCACAGATGATTGGCTCAAGACCTGCAGGAGACATCCCTCCTGCCACTCAGGCTACGTGAGACATAGCAGCAGCGGCCGATGTACGTGCGTGTGTCCTGACGGGGCCGTGGGGCTGCACTGTGAGTCACGGACCCAGTCCTATAATGGTGAGACATAGTGTAGTGAGACATAGAGTAGGGACAGCATTGTATGGCTGCACTGTGAGACACGGACCCAGTCCTATAATGGTGAGGCATAGTGTAGTGAGACATAGAGTAGGGACAGCACTGTATGGCTGCACTGTGAGACACGCGGACCCAGTCCTATAACAGTGAAACAAGGCGTGAGACATAGAGCAGGGACAACACTGTAGGACTGCATTGTGAGACACGGACCCAGTCCTATAACGGTGAGACATAGCGCAGTGAGACATCGCGTGAGACAGAGTAGAGACAGCACTGTAGGGCTGCATTGAGACTCGCGGACCCAGTTACATAACGGTGAGACACAATTTACTCATACCGTGCTGGAGAGACATTCTGCAATATTACTACCGTACGATTACCATGGATGTTAGAAAAGTCTGACCCTGGCTAGTAACGCTATATGAGACATACATATGAGGTTATGGAGACATATAGATGAGACGACGCGACTCACATATGACAATGAGCCATTTCTCTGTTAATGAGACATACCAATGCCAGAAAGACATACGTAAAACAGCGAGGCGCAGACAACAGTGAAACGTAATACATAATGCTATGATAGTGATGCATAATGGTGACGATGAAACGTGCTTCATTGTCTTAGTGCACCTTAACGCTTGATCAATTCCAAGCTGATATTCACTCCTTATCTCGCAGGAGGGATATTTTGCTATCGCAAAACTCATGGTTGTAAAGCTTACGTTTCACTAATGGAAGATCAGGCCTGCAGGGATGAGACCTATAATACAGCAAAACCTATAATGGGAACTGGAACAATAAAAAACTCAATCACAAAAGTTTTGCCTTCATTTTTCACGACTGGGCCCTCTAGTAATATTGATAATACAGTATACCGTTTATTTCTCCAGCAGGTTGAGGTTGAGGTACATCTAGTACAATATTATACATCTAGTAAACATAGCGGGCAATCAGACAATGCTTTCCAAGTTGCATAGGACAAGACTTTGGAACTCCTAGAATAGGAATGGGCCCGTTGGTCCGTCTACTGCCAGCTATCTAATCTGACTCCGACTCCTGCTCCCAAATACTTCCGACTCCTACTCCAGCTCAGCAACTGTGTTCATGAGGCGCCTTTTCCAGATGCCCTGCTGAAGAAACTGTCGCCCCTGACGGAGGTGGTGATGAACGCCCCCACGATGGTGAAGTCTGTGCGAGGTGAGTGCTAGCGTCCTACAAGTGACAAAACTGCTTCTAGGGCTGCCGAAAATCCTCTCAGTGTAGCTAGATGCTGAGAGGAAATAGATACTGGAGCGCGCCCTTCGATTAATTTTCATTTAAACGTCAGAGTGTTACTTCCATGGTCTCTGACTGATATGGGGGGGGGGACATCAAACTCAAGCTTTTCTGTCCATCTGTCTTAACTGTACATAATACCTTTCGAGTAAATTTTAGATTTTCAAATCTTTAGTGGACTCGACGAATAGGGCATTCAGTATCCAGTTTACCAATGGCTCTAAATTTCTACCCCGTCTTGAACGTTCAATTTTTAGTCAGCAGGACCACGAGCCAGTGCTTCAATAAATGGCTAATGTGTTGCCCCGGAGAACGGGCCGTCATCGGGTCACTCACCCAAGAATGATGGGAGTTGGAGACTACCGTCTCTTCCCAAGGCAGCAGCCTGAACCAAATGGGGCTGAGCTTCACTCCATTTATACTTCCCCTGAGGGTGAATGTTTCCCTAACTTGCATAACAGTTTACAGGGTGTTTTTGCTAATAAGTATATTTAAATGTTAGTATCTTTCATGTTACGCTCTATGGAGGTAAGATAGGGGAAATGCCATCCTTGAAGAGGACACTAACGTATCCAGGATACGGGATTTTAATCGGCCTAACCAGGGCGCAGCCCATTAATTACTATTGTATGAACCTGAGCTCTGAGGAAGAATCTCGTTGAACCTTCAAAGTTGACTCGTGCTAAGAGGTGAGGTTTTTGCTCTGGAATTAAAAAGAGTGCATTAATGAGAACAAAGGCACGAAAAGGGAAGGTGGCGAAGATTTGCTAAGTAATTATTATGCGCAGGGTTTTTCCTAAGTGAACTTATCCATCATGTAATCACCAAAATAGTCTGTGTTACAGTTAGCAGTTGAAGCATTTGCTCTCTTCATAGGTCGGAGGTTCACCAAAGTGGTGAAGGCTCCCCAGTGCCAGAGGGTGAGGCTCATCATCAAAAAATTCAGCCTGGGACCCAGAACAGCGGGCCTGTGCTTCGACGACTACGTTGAAATTCGCCCCAGTGATAGTGAGAAGCAGCCCGGCGACACGTGAGTGATGACGTCACTAGAGCACATACCTCGCCTTCAAAAATAATGGCAGAGATGCTTTGGAGCGCGAGCTTAACCAGAACAATATATTCAGTTATATGACAGGACCACGGACTCATGGAGGTTGCTAGAAGGAGGGAGCTATGGCCATAGACATATAAAATTTAACATTATGGCAAGACTGACTCACTGATTGGCTGTGGGAATGGCTTGGAGCCTGTGATTGGTGGGAGACATGGCTGGAAGCCTGTAATTCTTGGGAAGAGATGCTAGGAGCCTGTAGACGGATTGATGGGAAGAGATGCTGGAAACCAGTGATTTTTGGCAAGGGATGGCTTGGAGCATGTGATTGGTGGGAAGGGATGGCTGGGAGTCTGTGATTGGTGGAAAGGGATGGCTGGAAGTCTGTGATTGGTGGGAAGGGAGCAGTCAATGAAGAACAAGGAAATTCATTGGCCAGTGGGGCAAGACATGGCTGTGCTTCCTATTTCTGTTAAACCTCCTTGCTGCGGCTGTCGTAATTAAAGGGAAGGTTGTGAGGTGACACGCCACTTTGTGATGTTGTTCGGGTGTGACATACGCCATGTTTGTCTCGTCAGTTCAATGATACTTTATGGGTTTAAAATTTTCAGCCGTCCTTACATTCTCACTTGGTATTTTTGTGTCCAAATTCCTCACTCGCCGTTACGTTCTCACTCGATATTTCGTGAGTCAAAGTGGTTCCGTCAGTGTAGGTGAAATCTACTTGACGGGCGGCTCTACTGGGAAAGCCACACGCACTGGTCCGTGCTGCAGATATAGGCTAACTGGCCTCAGAGGAGTGTACAGATGCAGTCGACCACATATCGTCAAGAGCTATAGCACCGTCGCCAGAAGGCTCTTCTCCAACGATCCGATAAGACTTACCCCCGTTGAAATTACCGGCTGTCATGTCGGTCATCTGCGGAACACTTCCGTGCACGGGTTCCATGTTTCTCATTATATACTGCATGTCCCTTAATATTACCTCTGATAGATTGCTTCTGCAGTGGAAATGTAAGCTCAAATTCAATATAATTATAATACAAATTAATATTATTTCCTTTGAATGTTCTTATTAAGAAGTGAATGTCAAGGGTAAAAACTCTCAGAGAAATATGATTGATATTTTATCCATTACAACTTGCAAATGCATAGCTTCTCGGTAGATTTTGTTTGAATAGGCAGTATATATAGGTTGCTTTTTAAATTTCGATAATAGTACAGAGCAACGATAGATGTTATGTTTGCTAAATTGGTTTTCATTTTACTATACCAGATACTGATAATGGCCTTGAAGGATAAACGTTCAAATTTTTATAAAGATGAACTTTAGCTTTCTTTAATGATATCAACCATTCTTTCTCTGCCAGTTTTTACCCTAGTCATTCTCTTCGCAATTATTATTTGCACAATGTTACTGTCAATAAACTTATTATTATTATATTGGGGCGCCCATCTGCCGAAGCTGTTCGAGCGCGCACGGGAATAAATAAATAAAATAAATAAATAATAATAATAATAATAATAATAATAAACTCGTAACTGATTGGGATTCAGCGGGACAGACTGAAAACGCCCTGGAACTCTGTACTTGAAGCTGTCGCTGCTGTCACTCAAAGCTCACTTATTTTCATATATTTAATTATGTACGTTTTTTTTTTTTTTTGTTCTCAGATACTGCGACAAGGATCTGCAGCCAGGCAAAGTTTTAGTCAGCCGAGGCCGGACGATGATCCTCCACGTGAGGGTACAGACCAAGGGAAAGTTCTTGGGGCTTCTGTCCTTCGAGGGGAACCCCCAATGGTGAGGCTTTTTTCTATAACAGATACTTGCATATGAATTACTCAACAAAATAATTTAAATACTTCCTGAGAGGTAAAAAACACACTGGGCGGTAGTATCTTTCTTCTTCTTCTCACCTTCATACCCCCCCCCCCCCATTCCCCCTCGTTTTTACTGCCGACAGTAGTCAGCGAAAGCGGGGATCTATTGGTAACATTAAGGTATGCAACATTCATTCACAGCGCTGCCGCCACCACCACCCCCCTTACCTCTTCGACGGGGGCCCTAAAGGCTCCGAGAATGTTAATTTGTCGCGTGATCTCGTGCTATGCTGCGGCCGGTACTTTCCAGCGGGTGTTCCAAACGCTAGATTGTTTTCTTGCTTGTATCAAATTATAATTTTTAGATGTTGAGAGGCGCAACCGAGCGACGTGTAAGTGACTCAGCATTTTTCTTTGTATTTCTCAGCGGCAATCCCAGTGTGGCCCAAGGGGACCCAGCGGCTAGGGCCCCACCAAAGGGGACGCCACTCAAGAGGGCCTAACTCAAGGGCAGGAATAAGTCAAGAATTCTTCGTTCAAGAGGCCACGCCATGCAGGAAGTTTTCCATAAACTTTCGACTCGAAATAAATAAGTAAATAAATAAAAAAATTATACGTAAATATTAGTTATTCATTGAATAAAGTAAATGAGTGAATAAATAGAAAAATTATTGATATAAATTTGATTAAAGCAAATGAATTGCACCTGAGGTAGGAACGACAATTCCAAATGCCGAGGCCACACTATACAATCGCACGCTCAACTTATGCCCATACGTTCAGCTCGCAAGTCGCCCCGATGGTGCAGTGAAAAGTCGCGGTATCCAAGATACCCGTTGAAAGTACTCAAGTTTTGAAAGTCGGTATCCAAGATACCCGTTAGAAGTACTCAAGTTTTGAAAATCGGTATCCAGGATACCCGTTGGAAGTACTCAAGTTTTGAAAATCGGTATCCAAGATACCCGTTGGAAGTACTCAAGTTTTGAAAGTCGGTATCCGAGATACCCATGGACAATACTTAATTTCAACGCCGTGAGGGCTGAATGTTGGATCATTAGATGATCGTACGATTGCGATCTGTTGCTCCTAGAATAGGTGCCGGACTCCGTGTGTTTCTCAAAGTTCTTTTTAATATATATTGTATTTATTTTTCATCACTTTTTTATTGTTTATTAAAATTAAAACTAAACTTTTTCTCATTTTTCCCTATGCGATGTACCTAGCAGGCCCTGCTTATCTTGATTTTTAGTACTAATTCAGTACGGTATTAATTTTTTTTCTTTATTCACATTATTTCTTAAAGTGCAGCACTGGAACATTATTATATTTTTAGTCCCTACTCCCGGAGAAATACTCTCACCTTCTCATATTTTTGAATTAGATAAAAACATTTAGTATTCATTAGGATTCGAACCTGGAACTTTACTCCACCTTCAATGGCGCCACATGGAAATCTGCTTTGGGGGAGCTGACGGAGGGGGGAGGGGGTTTGGAGTAAAATGCGGAGGGACTGACGTCACTACGGGCTACATGTATGCTGGCGATATGGTCGCTGTATTAGGAGAGCTAGGAGTATATCATGCTGCGTATCTTGGCTACTATTCAGACAAAAGAACTACTTATTGTTCATAGCCCTATCTGTAGTTTACGCTAAACATTGCAGTTACGCACGCCTCAACATTGTAGAGCCATCATTGTTAATTTATTACCTTTATTTCAAATTTACTGTTGAGATCTTTTTTGAACACATGATGACCGTTATAGTAAGTACAAGGTGCAGTGAAAAATCTGCATGCACTGTTTTATGCTACAGTTAATTGCACGTTGGGCCTCATAGAAATGCACTGCTGTAGTCGATCACATATTTTCTGAGCTTTGACGTCAAAGACGGAAGGGTCGAGTGATAAGTCCCCCCCCCCATCCAAGGCAATCGCCATGTCTGGCTAGGTCAGTGAACTGTGTTCGGGTTGCGAGTCGAGCATCGAAAGAGTTCATCTGCCTGGCGAGGATGCGAACGCACGACCTTCAGCTCTTGATTTGGCCGCACGTTCCGTGGGCGACAGAACTGCCTGTACCACTGTACTGTGCCTGTACTGCTCTGCCGGACTGGAATTGGCGGCGCTCGTCTCTGCTGATACTTGGAATGGGAATGGAATGGAAGATCAGGAGGGCGGGGCACTGCAGCCTCTGCTGCACAATCTCGGCTATTCAAGATGTAGATTTTGCAGTAAGTTGTCACCGCGGTGCGCAGTAGTTCTGGAAAAATACTAATAAATAAACATCGTTTATTAGTATTATTATCATTAGTAGTAGTGGTAGAGACTTTCCTAGCGCTTCAGTGGCACACTGCCTATATCGCGCCGAACTATTCCTGTGTTTAGCCACAGGCTCGTGCGCCGCTAGGGCGCGGAATTTATCACATTTTATGTATTATAAAGTAGAAAGGAGAACATTATTATCATTATTAATTTTACATATAGTTTATGTAATTCACAAAGAAAAAGACAGAGCCGTAGTTGGCGATAGCATTTATCGTGATGGATTCAGCACAGCTTGTGATAGAGGTTACATCTCGTAAGAATAGTCTTCAGGGCATTTCTATTAAATTGGCTGCGTGGTCCCTCAGAAAGCATTCCTCGGAACATAGAGTCAGCATCCTCATCGTTTATTACCTCGCATGCTGTGGAGACACTTAACGAGGTTCTCTTTAGCCTTAATTCTAGAACATTAAAGGACTGGTAGTGTGAAGAGCAGGAGAAGCAGTAGGTGTTGAGAGTCAATTTGGGATCCTTCGCCGTGCTTGGCCTGGCGTCTCGGTGCTGGAGTGCTTCACGCAGGGTAAAATCGTTGGGTTCCGTCCAGGAATCGAACTCGGGCCTCCCTTTGTGCGATGCAAAGTCGTTGTCGCTTCCTACTCCCTCGCAGTGAGCAATAATATTCAACATTACTCACGCTTGTGTAATGCGGAGCTCGGCCTTGCTGTGGTTGCGGCTCGTGCGCGACTGGGTAGTCAAAATTCGCTCTAAGCCAAACCCAATTGCCTTAACTTGTCTGGAACCACAGACAGGAACTTTGGTTTCGTCACTTTGTATCGAGTTGCGGGTGTTAGAAGCAGCCCGATTACGTTGAGCGGACAGGAAACTCCATTTTCCACGCACATCAAGACCGAGCTCTTGCATGTCTCACTGGTAATCATGCAAGGGTTAACACCTGAAATTCGATACGACGTGTCGAAGTCAGCTCGCCTGTATGAAGTTACGGTACGTCTATCCTCGAACGCTCAATTTCGGCGCCCAATAGAATATACTTTACATTATTCATTTTTCAATTGGAGCTGCGATGTAAAAAAGAACAATTATCACACCTAATCAGTTCGTTATAATACTTACTACAATAAAGCAAAGCTTGAACACAACAGTAACGGTTGATCACAACGGCCTATTTAAAAAAACAAATCTGCAGCAAAGAAAGAACCAAGACACAGTGTTATAGCCCTGCCCCATACACAAATCTCATAAAGGCTTTTCTTCTCGCATGAAGGCAACCAGGTACCACAATAATTGCTAGTTCGCATAGAAGAGTATCTCAATTTAATAAAGCACCAGGAGTAAAGGTTTCTTAACATAAACTGATTCATTTCAAACTTTACATTAGAGGTTGTCACATCATTGAACCCACTCCCACCGAGGGCCGTTCAAAAATATTAAGTTTTCAATTTCCCCCCATGTGTGCTACTGGCGCCTTGTGTGCTACTGGCGCCTTGTGTGCTACTGGCGCCTTGTGTGCTACTGGCGCCTTGTGTGCTACTGGCGCCTTGTGTGCTACTGGCGCCTTGTGTGCTACTGGCGCCTTGTGTGCTACTTGCGCCTTGTGTGCTACTAGCGCCTTGTGTGCTATTTGCTCCTTGTGTGCTACTGGCGCCTTGTGTGCTACTGGCGCCTAGTGTGCTTCTGGCGCCTTGTGTGCTACTGGCGCCTTGTGTGCTACTTGCGCCTTGTGTGCTACTAGCGCCTTGTGTGCTATTTGCTCCTTGTGTGCTACTGGCGCCTTGTGTGCTCCTGGCGCCTAGTGTGCTTCTGGCGCCTTGTGTGCTACTGGCGCCTTGTATACTACTGGCGCCTTGTGTGCGACTGGCGCCTTGTGTACTACTTTCGCCTTGTCGTTCATATGTACCACTGCGTCTGTGTCGCCCACCTACGTACGCCTCAAAGAGTACTGGCTTGGGTCAGTGCACCGAAAATGGTCCTACCATGCACGTACGGCCCCCTGGACAAATTATGAGGCGCAACCTGCTGTTCCCGGTACCTACTCTGCATATTTTGGGCATCTTTGGACAGAAAATTTCATTTCAACTACCTAAATTACAAATTACGATTGGAGTGTTTTATCCGATTTGAGTTTTCTATCAAGTCATCCGATGGCGGTTTTTCTTCCGGAACCTTTTGCTCAAGGGCAGTTAACTCGGCGTACTGGTGCACTTCATGAGTGTGTCCTGGAACTGGTACACTGTCGTACAGGCCAGTATTCTCGTTCGTTTATTCCATCACGTGTAGATGTTTGGAATAATCCTGATGACTCTGCCTGTGTTGGTGCGGGCATTGGCAGCTTTGAGCAAATCGTAAAAATAGATTGATTTTATTATTGTTAATTTTCTCTTTCTTCTCTTGCTGGGCTGGTTGCGTAGAGGATGATAACCTTATCGAGTTTCCTCCGATCTCACGTCGCATGTCTGGTGTATTTTAAAAGTAATCAATAAGAATCCAGATGAGCCTTCAACATGTCGAGTAGGTACCAAAAATACCGGGCTACTTCCTATAATATGTCCATGGACTGTATCGACCGGATCTTCTTTGAGACGTACACACACATGCAGGCCTGTACTGTATGAGGCCTTGACATACCCCACGTGGGTGTCACGACATCCCCCCCATTCCCCCACTACCACAATCTCTCCAAACCCACGCCCCCCCCGCCTCATCGTTTGCTCAGGTGCGGAACAGTACGTGCAAATAACAAGTGTTTTCTCGAATTTCGTGGTCCAGTTGTCTTGCCGTGGGACTCTGCCCAGTACAGCAATAGTTGTTATCATGGGTGTACCTAGTGTGACGGTGGTGCTGGGGCTAGGTGTTCTTTGCCTAGCCTTGCTAGGAAGTGTGTGTGGTCAGGTGAGTTACAGCAGCTAGGAAAGCGTTAAGATGCGTTAATTAACCCTTTATTTCACAGAGTGGTCTGTGTATAACATTTCATATAGGGTTACACCTCAGAGTAAGATAGATTAATTCATGACATAAAGGGTTGAGATCGATACTTCCGTCTACCCCCGCAGCCTCTGCTTCCGGGCAGCACTATCGTCGTTCACGACGATTTTGCGTTCACGTAAGCTTTCCTGCGCGCGCCACAACTAAAATAAACACTACCTAGGCTAACTTAGCCTAACCTAATCAACCCTTACCTAACCTAATCTCCTTACCTAACTTTCTAACCTAACCTAACTCAACTTAATCAGCGATACAGCGAGCAGCGCGGAGCACCAACTTGAACGCCGCTCACACGCACACGATGTGCGTACACAAACACGTACACAAATCATCGCGGACGACGATTCATCGCCTCGTCTCCCTTTAGGCCTCTGATAAAGTGCATTTAGCACAAAAACTGACCGTTTTTCAGAATAAACGAGGGTCACATCGACAGCGTATGGACCCGTTTATTCCCAGAAGATATAATTAATTTTTAACTGGAACGCCTCGTCGCGTAAGACAGTCTGCCGCGGTGGAAGCAAATTCAACGCCGTCATTCTTGATGGCCAGCTAGGCCTAGTTTTTGGCACGGGTCACATCTAGGTCAACCCACCAAACTCCCGGCAAAAAATTATGAACATTGCGCAACTCCTTCTACCTGTTTTTCATGGACAGAAAAAAATATACATACATTTACAAATATATATAGAAATACATATGCTTATATCTTCAACGAGAACATTATCACCTCTCTTACTTCGTTTGCGTAGAATAACCAAACCACGGTAGAAAGTCTGCACTACTGTATCGGGTGGTTACTACTTTAATAAAATAGTGAGTCCGCCTGCGCTTACGAGACCACAATATGAGAAATGTTTCTTTAGAAGACTTCCGCATACGCTGTATGCCGCGAGCACATTATTATGCCGGTGTCACACTTAACAGATGCACGCTCAACTTATGAGCACACGTTCAGCTACCACGTCGCTCAGAGGAAGAAGGTTCCAGAGGTATCTTGGATACCGAGTTGTTGTGAATCGGGTCGACTTGTGAGCCGCGTGTTCGCTCAGAAGTTCAGCGTGCGGTCGGCTAGCATCTCAGCTGAGATGGTGGTGTTCCCTCTGGGGTTGTAGGGCTGGAGTCGGACTCTTTTAGAGTTCAGGAGTCGGAGCCCCACACTCACCCGTCCCAGCAGTCGGAGTCGGGGAAAATGACTTTAAGTAAAAATAAAGTCTAAGTTTTTGGAGTTAATGGAGACGAATATTAGCTATACTCAGGAGTCGGAGTCGGACGATTCTTACCCGACTCCTTGGTTCAAGAGAAACACGTAAAGTTGAGAATATCACTCAAGTGGTGGCGAGCTCGCAGTTTCCCCCACGTGCACTTCAGCGCCGTGTTCCGACGAGATGTGTTTTGGTCACGTACACAGCACCATTACTCCCGGAACTTGGAACGTTTCATATTTTTGCCCAAGCTTATAAGCTTCATCCGGATTACGGACTTATGCTTAATATGAAATTTTAACGTAAGATCTTACTCCCAAAATCTGTAAAAGTTAGCTAATCCAACTCTAGTGATGAACCAGCTAAGTAACAATGCCCCCAACTTTGTATAACTAATCCAAATCCACAGGGAATAATTCAACTCTCTAGCAATGTTTCCAACTCTGTATGAACTAATCCAACTCCACAATGATAAATTCAACTCTCTAGCAATGTTTCCAACTCTGTATGAACTAATCCAACTCCACAATGATAAATTCAACTCTCTAGCAATGTTTCCAACTCTGTATGAACTAATCCAACTCAACAATGATTAATTTAACTCTCTAGCAATGCTTCCAACTCTGCATTAACTAATCCAACTCCACAATGATTAGTTCAACTCTCTAGCAATGCTTCCAACTCTATATTAACTTATCCAACTCCACGATAATTAATCCTACACTGTAAAATTTAATTCAACTTTGTAGTAGTTGATTCAGATCTGTGATGAGTTATCCAATTCCCTAGTGATTCAGTGATCTCTGGAGCCATTGATGCAACTCTCAGTGAGTAATTCGGCTTTGCAGGAGCTAATCCAATTATCCAACTCAGTTACAATCCCTCGCTATAGTGATTAATCCAACTCCGCTGTGATTAATTCAACTCCGCTGTGATTAATTCAACTCCTCTGCGATTAATTCAACTCCGCTGTGATTAATTCAACTCCGCTGTGATTAATTCAACTCCGCTGCGATTAATTCAACTCCGCTGTGATTAATTCAAC
>LQNS02278184.1:5268881-5282405 GCA_001587735.2 Parhyale hawaiensis | reverse complement strand
CCACTAGCAGCTAAAAGGACTTTAATTGCGCCCACTAGCAGCTAAAAGGACTTTAATTGCGCCCACTAGCAGCTAAAAGGACTTTAATTGCGCCCACTAGCAGCTAAAAGGACTTTAATTGCGCCCACTAGCAGCTAGAAGGACTTTAAAATTACGAAAACCCTCCATCCTAAACATACTAGCTACCATTCCCTATGTAATAATACACAGTTGTTGGTTGCTTGTTCCAAGCTGACTTGCCTTCTCTTTGGTTGGTCCTTCCCTCCGTCACCCTGTTAAGGATTTGGATAGGAGAAAATTCATCTTGTGAAAAAGTTGAAATACCATAAAATTTCAGCACCATTAATTACAATGGCAGATAAAGCATATGAAATATATGTTCAAAGTGTACATACTGCATTTTAAGAATCCCACTTCGCTTTGAAAAGTAGCCCGAAACCTTTTGAGATGATGATTCCTGTGAGCGTGGTAGAGGGACGACGGTATTCTTGATAGTTTTCTGGCTCTATATCGCACATTTTTAGGTGAATTTTTTTCGTAGGAGTTCAAGAGCCTCAGTTTTCTTTGGAGTTTTCATTCCTTTCGTGATTATTCCATTTCGATTATACTTTCTGTAATTGAATCTCTTCGTGGCAATTGAGGCTTCAGCCGGTCAGATATGAAATTAGTCAATTTACAGTGCAGCCAAATTTCGACCCTTGAAGGTTCAACTATTCAGTTCAGCACTGAACATTTCCGGTGAATTCTTTTGACTGATCTATATATTCTTGGTGCTTTTCAACTTTTGATCAGTTCCTAGCTGATATTCGCGCCTTACCTTGCAAGAGGAATGCCTTGCTCTCGCAAACTCATAGCGGTACAACATTGTTTCTTTAATGGAAGATCACGCCCGCAGGCATGAGATCTAAATATTTCACAGTTAAACGTACACTTGAAGCAGAAACAGTAAAAATCTTAATTACAAAATTGTTGCCGTCACTTTTGACGGATGGGCCTTCTAGTCTATTCTATATAGCATTAACGCGTTAAATCTTCCTTAGCTGGTGTCGGCCATTCACGAAATTGGCCATCGCATGGGCTTCGTCCACGAGCAAAGTCGTCCCGATCGGGACAATTACGTGACGGTGGTGCCGCAGAACGTCAAGGACAACTTCATCCACAACTTCATGGTGTTCGGTATGACCATCAACTACTCCGTGCCTTATGATTACTCTTCGGTTATGCACTACGACACCATGGTGAGTGGTGTAGAACTGTAGGTTTGGCATATGAGGGGCGGATGTCATAGTATATTTGGCACATGAGGGGCGAATGTCATAGTAGATTTGGCACATGAGGGGGCTGGCAGAGTATATTTGGCACAGGAGGGGGATGTCACAGTAGATTTGGCACATGAGGGAGATGTCACAGTAGATTTAGCACATGAGGGGGGATGTCAAAGTAGATTTGGCTCATGAGGGGGAATGTCAAAGTAGATTTGGCACATGAGGGGGGATGTCAAAGTAAATTTGGCACATGGGGGGGGGATGTCAAAGTAGATTTGGCACATGAGGGGGGATGTCAAAGTAGATTTGGCACATGAGGGGGGATGTCAAAGTAGAATTGGCACATGAAGTGCGTCCGGTCAAGCAAATTTGGTGCATGATATGAGTACGACGCAACAGATCTGGCACATAAAATAAGGAATAGTAAATTTGGCTCAAAAAGTGCGTCTCAGAAGATTTGGAAAGTGAAATGAGGATCATCCGATGTAGCACATTAGGTGTGCATCAGTGTAGATTTGGCCTAACAGATGTGATCCTGTGGACATATCGCGTTAGATTAGACCACTTGATGCATAACAGTAAATCAGTATTATAAATATGGCGCAAGTTGTAACAAATAAGGCACATTCTGCACAACAGATTATTTATCATAGGATGTTTGGCGCAATACATGTGACTCACAACACAAACGCTCCTTCACAAAACCGTTAACCACTTCATAATGTAAATTCCGGCTGCTCCCAGGCGTTCTCCAACGGCAAGGGCCCCACTCTCCTGACGAGGAACCCCCTCTACCAAGAAATCCTGGGGGAGCACTACAACCACGGGGGGCTGAGCTTCATGGACGCTAAAGTTTTCAACATAGCGTATGACTGTCTTGGTAGGTGTCTGTCTCTCTGTCTAGTCTGTCTACTGTATCTATTTGCCTGTCTCTCTTTCTACCGTATCTCTCTCTCTCTGTCTGTATCCTGTCACGTCTCACATGCGAAATCTATTGCGGAGCCAGTTCGGTTAACTCGTTTGGTATGTGGTGGCACTGAGCCATGTATATAAGGTTGTAAATTTATAGCTGTAATATTGACAAGAAATCACTGTACACAAAATTTTTACAGTAAGCTGTAATATAATAATCCAAAAACACCTTCCGCCTGTGGAGAAATACATGTTAAATAAATAAATAAATTAATAAATATCTTTGTGAATGTCTAACCAAAGTACTTTCCATTAGACTAAAAAACCATATATGTTGATAATTATCATATCTACCAGTATTTCCTTATGGTATTGCTATTGCCCACCGATTATCTACCGAGATGACTACTCAGCTCCTCCCACAAATTAACATTAAGCATAATGTACTATATACTGTAAAACTTGTCACCACGAAACTGTGACTCCTCCTGAAACTAAAACACTATGTCTGTCTACACTTTAAGAGTTCCAAGATATCTGTATGATAATTACAAGTGAAACTGAACGTTTAAGAAGCCAAGTTCGATCGAATCTCAGAGAGTTGAAAATTCGTGGACACTTCTTGCATCCACGAGGGACTCATGGACACCACTAGCAACTACTGTGGGTTTGTGGAAGCCCTTACTATCCCCACGAAGTTCATGGAGACTTTTGATACCTTCGGGGAGTTTGCAGGGACCTCTGACATCCCCACGGAGTTCATGGAGAATTCTTCGATCCAATTGGGTTCGTAGAAAACCTCCACCATCTTTCCACAAGGGACTCGTGAAGACCTCAGTAAGCCGGAGGGGTTCCTGAGGACCTGTGACGTCGACATCGCGGATTTGTGAAGACCTTTGACTACAACCGGTGATTCGTGGACATGAGAAACAGTCACAAAGTTCTTGAAGATCTCTAACATACAGCAGGAAATTGTAGAACTCGTCACATCGATAGGAGACTTTGAAGAGTCTTCTAACCTAGACAGGCTATTCGTCACCTTTCGTGAAGACTTTCGACTTCCACAAGGTGTTATGGTGGCAAAAATTAAGCAAACATTGCAATAAGCTAACGGTAATGTTGAGGTTTGGCTGGTTTGCTAATAGAAAAAATCTATAATCTTCTATGTCTGCAGTTACTTCCCGCTTTTTGCCCTACTGCCGCTTGTCTTTCACAGCTCAGTGGAAGAAGGAGTGCCCCAATCATCTCCCCTGCAGGAATCAGGGCTACGTTAAGAAGAGCAAGAGCGGCATCTGTGCGTGCGTCTGCCCCGAGGGGACAGTGGGGCTCTTCTGTGAGACCCGCCTCCTCTCGTACAACGGTGAGTCGAAGGCCTTCTGCAAGTCCTGACTTCAATCTTCCAACGATTAGGACTGCGTCGAAATCACTTTAGCTAATTGATAATTCTTATTCCAATTCTATGCCTGCGGGGAGAATAATCAGATTTTTGTAGCATATTGTAAGCCCTGGCTTTATACTTACAGCTATGAAAACAGTAGTAACCAACCTGCGGAAGCCTTAAGTTTAATCCCAGAATAGTATAAAGTGCAGTGAAGCCCTTGTAGACTGCTGTTAGTCCTGAATGAAATCCTACCACATTTTGGACTGGAACTACTTCTGTTCCACTATTATTAATATATATGTGCTCTATCCGATATTATATATTACGTTGAGTTGAAATAGGCCCAGTAGGTTATAATAGGTGCCATTCAGCTCAAGTAGGTGCCTCATCTTACCTAAAACTTATAACCACATATTATATTGACCTTGACCCCTGCTAGGTCACTTGCTGCACCGGTACTGCAATTTCTATACAGCGCGTTGATTTTTACTTGATTTTAAGCTTAAAGTTACTTTAGGATATAAATTTTACTTTGCAGCTGCCCTGTTGAAGAAGATGTCGCCGCTCACTGCAGTGGTGACCAAAGAGACAACCATCAGGACTGCTAAGGGTGAGTAGACCGGGCCTCACCATCAGTCTACCGACAGTATCTTTTTACGGTTTGTCTAACGGACCCTTTGCCTAACGAACAGTTTGTTTGGAGGACTTTTGTCTACCGGACCCTTTGCTTGACGGACAGTTTCCCTAACGGACCCTTTGCCTAACGAACAGTTTGCTTGGAGGACTTTTGTCTACCGGACCCTTTGCTTGACGGACAGTTTCCCTAACGGACCCTTTGCTTGACGGACAGTTTCCCTAACGGACCCTTCGCCTGGCGGACAGTTTACCGAAGGACCCTTTGCCTGACGGACCCTTTGCCTGACGGACAGTTTGCCTGACGGACAGTTTGCCTGACGGACCCTTTGCCTGACGGACAGTTTGCCGAAGGACCCTTTGCCTGACGGACAGTTTGCCGAAGGACAGATTACGGCTCCCGATGGCTCCACTGGGGCTCGCGCGACTGTTTGCTCACTACAGTTTTACCTCTCAGTGGCGAGTGGTCCAAACTCTGCATCGAGTGCGGCGGTCCCGAGTTCGTTTCTTGGACTCGCACAGCTCTGGCAGCAAGTGGAACTCTCCGAGCCTCGAGAGTGTAGGCAAGGAAATACCACGAGGGAGCCTCAAATTGGCCCTCGGCACTGGTTTACGTCACCTGATCTTCACTCTACCTGATCCTCAACATTTTGGAATGTGTTCTGCAAGAAACCCTGGTCAGGTATATCCATCGCATGCAAGAAACTGCATGGTCTTAAAGATTATCTAGGACGGGGAAGGGGATGAGACCCTGGTGGAACAGCACCGCACTCGAACCAGCAAAGTGAGAGTGAGAGACGAGGAGATTCGTCGGACTGTCAGCTGAACCGTCAGATCCCCCCCCTCCCCCTCCTGTGGTTTGGTGGTTAGCAGCGCTGCCTCGCTCTTTGTCACGTGGTCGGGGGTTCTGTTGCCAAGCCAGAGAAGAAATCATGCTGCCCGGTAATGCAGCGTCAGCATTTCTGCTGTTCATAGTCCACGAGGGAATTTGGCACTGGCCTATCCAGAAGTGGCGACAGTCGTGCCTCGTACCTCAGCTTAGCTTAACGGGCAGTTTACTTTGAGGACAATTTGCCTTTATGTAAGTTTACAAAAATTTTAAACTGAATCAGAAAAGTATCCAAGTATACTCGTAGAAACGTCGACATATTTCAGTGGTATTTGTAGCAAATGCCTGTTCATATTGTCATGATTTGTGACGTCACTCGACCGCTGCTGCTCAAGGCGCTCTGTTGGCCAGTCCCCGAACTACTAATTTCCATCCTCTGGGGATGATCTACTTCCGGCTCGTTCAATTGGCCCTTCTAAGTCAATCTAAGCCACATCCATTTTGCTCAACTTGTCCCGTACTCAATCCAGACAGCAGCGCTGGCTTCGTCGCTTTGAATGGTGTCGCAGGTGTTAGTAGCAACCCGATAATGCTGATCCCAATGAAGAGTGAATACCCTGTTTCGCTGAGCAAAATGAATCTAGAAGTCTCAAGGGTAACCGGTTGAGGGTCAATGCCTGAAACTCAATTCAAAGGGTCGAAGCTAACGCTCCTGCCTGGAGTTCCGGTAAAGTGAAGCCTCATAGGCTGCATATTGGTGCCCAATGGAACACGTCCTTCATCCTCTACCACCGACATTAAAAATCCATTTTTTCCCTAGCTTAACTTTGTTAGAAATGTTCCAATGAGGACTGTAGGGCGGTAGAGGGGGAAAAGTCGGTTCACACGATTGTCTTTTGACCAATTTTCATAAGAATACCAAGCCAACCTGTCAATGCAAAAATATATCAATTATGCAGATCTTCTTCCTATGTTAGCTTTAAAAATGAATGCCTCAGGTTGCTGCGCCCATTAATGAATGGGCTCTGGTTCCATATAAGAAAATAAATTATTATTGTTTGTTTACTTCCAAACGCCGGAACGTTGTACCGTGCCCCATACAAACGTAGCTGTGTACACATTATTATTATTATTATTATTAAAACTTCACGCTTGAGCTCCCACGGACAGGTAATACAACCCAAATGAAGCATTTGCAACACCGGGAAGCCCAAAACGCTGCTAAAGGAAATCAAGCAAAAAACCATTAACAGCTGACTTAATAGCCTGCAGACCAACACGACCAAAAGCCAGCCGTTAAGTCAATTTGCTTTGCTAGTGTAGCTAGTAAAGTTTCGCATGTTTCTTCCAGTGTTTGTGCTATTTCGGCGGACACGGCAACGCATCGAACTCTGAGCTAAGTGTGGGCGGGGGCAAAAGACGAACGTGTGAATCGGCCTTAAGATGCGCGTCTTCCCAACCTTACTCAACTTACAGTGACGGCACTAAGAGATGGGGGGGGGGGCTTGAACCCCTCATAACAGTAATTCATGCCCCCCACAGTCATTGAATAATGAGTCGCTTCATCCATAGCCTCCCAGTATTGCTGCCATGTAACCAACATACATGTATCTTTATATTGAGAAGCCGCTCCACATTATATTACAGCCTCCCCAATGTAAATTCTTGCCCCCTGCCACCGCTAACTTACCTCACCTGTCCCCCAGGGGAGAGATTCACTAAGGTGATCAGGGCACCTAAGTGCAAAACCGTCAAACTCACCGTGAAGAAACTTGAAATGTTCAAGCGACACAACGGCCAGTGCTTATACGACTACGTGCAGGTCCGACGCACTGACACACACACCGACCCCGGCAAGATGTGAGTAGACGGTCCATGGGTCGCCCTATGGGTCCTGTTATGGGTCGCCCTATGGGTCCTGTTATGGGTCGCCCTATGGGTCCTGTTATGGGTTGCCCTGTGGGTCCTGTTATGGGTTGCCCTGTGGGTCCTGTTATGGGCTGCCCTATGGGTCCTGTTATGGGCTGCCCTGTGGGTCCTGTTATGGGTCGCCCTATGGGTCCTTTTATGGGCTGCCCTGTGGGTCGTGTTATGGGTTGCCCTGTGGGTCCTGTTATGGGTCGCCCTATGGGTCCTGTTATGGGTCGCCCTATGGGTCCTGTTATGGGTCGCCCTATGGGTCCTGTTATGGGTCGCCCTATGGGTCCTGTTATGGGTTGCCCTGTGGGTCCTGTTATGCAGTAGACGTTCTTGAGTTTCGCCCACCCAAAATCGAACTATATTATCTTACCTAGCTGCTGCTGCTTTTAATGTGAGCTAGTTTTGAGTTCGTATTTACGAATTATCAAAAGATTTGCCCGCATATGACTGAGTTTCAGATATTGGAAGAGCGGACTGTATTATAATTATACGAACTACAATAATTATGTTAGGAGACATTCACTTTTGGGCACAGAAGAAAATAAGTACTCCTAGTTGAGTAAGACCATCATCCGCTATGGGAAGGGCTGGGGTTGAAAATGATGAGTCAGCAATTTTGGGACTGTTCACATCTAGGTCAACCCACCTGACTGCGTACAAGAGCTTTGATGATAGTTCAATCCTTCTGGCAGTTTTTTAGATGTACGAGGATATATATGTATATAAGCACCCGCAGGACGAAAACATTTTCACCTCTTTCTCCCTTACTCCTTTCGTCAGTGATAAACAGCATAACTACCAGTGCATTTTATTCAGGTTAGGTAAGTGCCTTATAGATATATTACTACAGAATAATTACTACTGGGTAATAATTACTTCCTAAAGACTGAGAGCTTCTACATGAAGCTGTAAGCACCACAAGTTAAATCCAAGCTATTGGGACGCGGGGCAGCGTAGCGAGTAGCACTTCCTGTACTGGCGGCATGTCTTTTAGCTCCTTTAGCTCTGGCCTTGCGGTTGCTCTGTGCTATACTGGACGTCATCGGTTCGAATCCCCTGAGCCCAAATGTATTTTTTAACATTTCACCGTGCTATACCTGGCGTCATCGGTTCGAATCCCCTGAGCCCTTATGTATTTATTAACATTTCGCCGTGCTATACCTGGCGTCATCGGTTCGAATCCCCTGAGCCCTAATGTATTTATTAACATTTCGCCATGCTATACTTGGCGTCATCGGTTCGAATCCCCTGAGCCCTAATGTATTTATTAACATTTCGCCATGCTATACTTGGCGTCATCGGTTCGAATCCCCTGAGCCCTAATGTATTTTTTAACATTTCACCGTGCTATATTTGGCGTCTCTGGTTGGAATCCCTGAGCCCCTAATGTACTGTGTTTATGTAATTTGAACATATGGGATGACTGTATCTTGCCGCTTTGGATAATTGCGTATAGGAGTGGGACTGAAATCCGAGATAGAAACAGCCCCCTGAGATCGAGTACTGCCCTCCTGCAGGTACTGCGGCCACGAGCTGCGGCGAGGAGCTACTATCAAGAGCGAAAAGAACACGATGATCCTGCACTGCCGCACCGCCATGGGGGGCGCGTTTGTGGGGGACGTGAGCTTCCACGCCGATCCCAGCTGTTGAGGGGGCCGGACGCCTGCCAAGGAGGTTTAATAGAAAGAGGAAACACTGTCACATTTCGTCCCTTCCCACCAATCACAGGCTTCCAGCCATTTTTGTCAACCAATCAGCGAGTCAGCCTTGTTGAAAACTTCAGCTTCCAATTTCCGTGGCCGTTTCTACTTCTTTGTATTAAACCTCCTAGGTTCTGTCTACCTCGCTTGACGTCACCGCTGTAACGGGTCAACTGAGCGATTTTGTCAAATAACTAATTTTTTGGTTTTTAGCTATAGAAGAATCCTGTGGTAATGAGCTACTGTGTTCCAAATTATTAGGGGCTATGGGCACTATAACTCTTCTAAAAAGGGATCCGAAGGAAGGTATAGGGGTCAAAATTGTGATTTATTTAATTTTTCGGAAAAGGGATGTTTGGCAGTAGGCCTTCATGTCCTAATTTTTTGAGGTGCTACGGGCACTATAACCCCAAAAAGAGGCCCAAAAGGGGGCAAAATTATGTTCTGTTTTTTTTACACCTTCAATTTTTTCACCTAAAAATGTAGGGAAGTCAATGAGTTTTCATGCTAGAAAAAATGAAGACAGTTTTGGAATCTTTGAAAGATTTGCAACCCACTAATAAAGAGATATTTTCAATTTATACCTTCAATTTCTTTTTATCACAGTTCAAACCGAAAATTTTACATTTTTTCATAATTTGAAAAAATTAGTTAGTGATCCAAAATTGCTTATCAGAAGAAAAGAAAACGGGAAAATGTAAAATCCAGCTCTGTTACTTCGTTAGGCATGTTACCAGGATTCCCAAACTGTCTTATTTTTTGTTCTAGCTTATAAACTTATAGTCTGCTATAAAAAAATCGAAATAAATAATCTAATTTCTGCATGTTTTCAAAAACTAAGGCCTGAATAGAAAAAGTAACATGAGCAAATTGTTCTTCTTTTTCAAAATTACATAGCTATACTGTGCAAATATCAGACCAATCAGTCCACAAATAAAACAAAAGTTTTCTGGAATCTGTTTTGATCCCCATAGTGAGTACACAAATAATAAATACACTATATTTCATTTAGTTATTGCACATGAAAAATAGGAAAACTATACAGTCATACATCATTTCTAGATGATAACACAACATGAATACAGCATTCAGACTTCATCCATAGTGCGAAAAAATGCATTATATTATCATGACATTTCACCACAATATTTTATATTTTTGCCTATCCTGTAGAATGTGGTTTATTTCCACTTAAAATAATAGAAATGAGTGAATTTTCATGCTAGAAAAATAGAGACCGTTTTGGAATCATTGTAAGATTTCTCACAAAACCACGGCTCTATTTTTTAATTTTTTGCATTATTTTTTTATCACAGTTCCAAACCGAAAATTTCGTTTATATGAAGATTTTAGTTAATGATCGAATATCCCAAATTAAAAGAAATTGAAGGGGATAATGGGAAATCGAGAGCCGTTGTTTTGTTAGAAATGTTACAAGGATTTTAAAACTGAGTTTTTGTTCTAGCATATGAAGTCCTAGTCTTCTATTCTTTTGTAATGTCCGAGAAAAGATAATAATACACAATTGTAGGTTGCTTGCTTGCTCTCTCTTTTGGTTGGTCCGTCTCTCCGTCACGCTGTTGAAGATTTAGATAAGAGAAAATTCATCTCCTGAAAAACAAGTTGAGATGCCAAAAAATTGCAGCGCTTGGAGTAACGGTGACAAATATAGCTCCTGAAATATATGGTGAAAAGTGGATATACCGTATTTTCCGAATCTTGCTTTACTTTGAAAACTAGCTCAGTACTTTTTTATATGACGATGATGATTTTTTTTTCTGAGCGTGGTAGATGTAATGCAATGTAGTATTTTTGATGGAGTTGTTTATCCCGTCTGGTATAAGCTACATCGCATATTTTTTTGCTGAAATTCTTCGTAGCAGCTTGAGAGGCTCCGGGTTTGTTGGAGTTTTCGTTCCTTTCGGACATAATCCGTTTCGCTTATGCTTTCTTGAGCTGAGTCTTTTCGTAGCAGTTGAAACTTCACGCTGAACAGACGCCTTTTTAGATTTAATATACAATACAGCCAAATTTCATTCTATAGGTTTTACTGGGTTAGCTGGTACCCAGGTTACCGTTCGGTAAGCCCTGAGCATTTCCGGTGAATTCTTTTGACTGAACAGTATTTCCTTAGTGCTGCTCTGCGATTGACCAACAGCTACAACTTGCGTTTTATTAATGGAAGATCATGCCTGCCGGTATTAGACCTATTTTACAGCAAAACGTATACTAGGAATCGGAACCTTCAAGACCGTAATCACAAAATTATTGCCGTCATCTCTTGACGGCTGGGCCCTCTGGCAAAATAATGTTTCCCCTTTTCTCAAAAACTAAGACCAAAATTGAAAACGTTACCGGAACAATCAGACCACAAATAAAAAGTTTTAAAAATTCTGCTTTGAAACCATAACACTGTAAGGCCAGTAAAGATGATGAGAACTAAGAGACACTACAGACGGATAGCTTCATATGACTGCCCATTTAGTGAAGGTTTTATTTCTAATTCTACAATAGTCTTTTTCCTACACAAGCTTGCCAGAGAGGGAACTGAATTTCGAGTATCTAGGCTGAGTTGTACCGCCCTAGCTCTGCCTTCGCTAAGTATCCTAGTTTATAATAAATGATACACAGTTTGTTGGTTGGTTATTTGCTAAGTAAAGCCGAGTGGACTTGGCTTAAATCGACTGTGACTTCCCAATCGAACACACCTTTATCTCTACAATTCCATTTCCCCATTTCCTGTGCGGGTGGGGCAGGAAGCAAAGAGCGCAACGGGAGGACTCACGAAAAATTAGCACCAAAAAGTGACGTCATCATCGACGAATCTATGGCTGAGCAGCCTAGGAGTATTTTAACTAATTTCACCAAAAAAAATCGCCTTAAATTGCGAAATTCATCCCTAGTGTATAAATAAATGAAGATAATATGTACTAATTTTGCTATTATCTGTAGAAAATTGCAGTGCATGTTGGTGGAAGCTTTCACAGCACTAGCCCCGAATTTGTTCCATTTCGGCGACTCGATTAACTTTTTTTCTTGATTGAAGCCTTATTTACACTTCAGATTTTTTTCACAGTACTCTTCACGGAATATATCTATTATTTACCAACAATTGTAAGCACCATTATAGACAATTCTGTAGGCGAGAGAAACCACAGTAACAGTTAGCCATTGCCCGAACTTTCTGCACTTGGCGACAACAATTTTCGGTATTTTGGTGCTCAAGTAGCTGGCCAGTCATGAGCGGGAGACTGAATGAAATAAAGCGAAAATATACGATGATATGTTCAAGAAAACCATATACGACGGTCTGAGGTCCCACACCTAAAACACTTCAACTCGTCGATGTGATGTAAATTTGCTACGTGCGGTCACAGCTATGTTTTAATTCTGTCCTAGCTATTGAATCCTTCCGTAGCATTCTTTGCTTCCTTGTTCCTAACGTCCAATGATGGAAATGTAGCAGAATTTACTTCTAAAATCTTGGCAAGAATTGTGACGTTACTGAGAAATCCACTTTTGCGACAGAAACTCGCGTTTGGATTAACATCTGTAATCATTCTCGTCCGTTTGACTAAAGTGACTTCTAGTTTGTCATTCCCTGGACGCCTCGATACACTATGGTGCAGTGAAACTCTTCAAACAGAAACATCAAAAAATTAAACAGGGAAATCTTCTGGAACGGAAACTTCTTGAAACTTCGAAATTTCGAAAACGTATTGACTTCAAACGGTGGAATCTATCAAAAATTAAGTGAACAGGAGAGTCTTGATGCAAAATTTAATTGGTAGCTACTGTATAGTGTACCGCATCTTAGCGATTGCCAATGGCGGCATAGATATAATAAAAAATTTTGGGAGATGTAGTGGAAACAGACATACTGTAAAACAAGTAATCGTGAAAGGGATACAATATACATGTTTTCAGAATTTTACTAAAAGATGAATAGCGTCTGTTAGAGACAGTTCATTTGTCACTGCACGCACAATATTTGTTTGTCAATTTTTTTTCTTCTTGTATTAGTAAAAAAGCTTCTCACGTTCGAAGATAATTTTGAGTTTAATTTATCTCTGTTTTCTAATATTCTTCATAATATATTTACGCTACTATTTGATTTTATTCCTAATTCACGATAGCTTTGTTGATTAGTATGGTGTGCTGTCAATACTTGTACTTCATGCTGTGTTATGAATAATTTTTCTAGCGAAATGTATAACTGCAATTCGTTCTGCAATTGATATGTTAAAACTTTTCTGCTCTATGCAAATATTATCATGCTCCTAAAAAAATATCACCCTGTGATCTTGAAGAATCATTGAGAAGAAAAATACAGTATAAACACAATTTGTATATTTCAACGAAACCTCTTGTAAATTTTCAGATAAAGAGGTGACTGGATCCCGACTGCGCGGAAACAATACTTTTCCGTAACGTGAGATGTAAACAAACTACTGTTCTGTGGCGTGAGAGAGATCGCCAACTTCAGAATGCATGAAATAAGTTTGAACAAGACTCTCTGAAGAAGGGAATATCCGATGATAAGGATAACCCTTCATCAATCATCGCATCGCAACTACTGCAGCTGCTGGCCTGGTCACTGGTGGAGTTCCGATTTATACCTCGCGGACTCGCGGTGAACGGTAGTGCACTACTCGGAGTAAATATACCTATATTTACTCCGAGGTGCACTATCGACGTCCGCCAGATAAAGCCGGCTACTTTCGTTGAGTGAGATTATAATCAGTACTAGCTCTTGCAAAAGGTTTTGCAGTGCCAGGAGATTACAAATAAATCTGTGGCTCACAAGTGTAGTGAACATAAGTGAGAAATGAAGAAAAATAAGAAAAAAGATTGTCAGAACTTGGGCAATAGCCCTAGTGCCAG
>LQNS02278184.1:5232945-5254390 GCA_001587735.2 Parhyale hawaiensis | reverse complement strand
CTAAGATGTAGAATGGACAGTTGGTCTGGGCCCACAGCTGAGGAGGACCCTGAGGCGACTATGGCCTCTCGGACTTGAGCGGGGGTGAAAGGGGAGAAATCGTGAGCAATGTGGTGGCGTTTGCGAAGTATCCACCCGATGCCTGTGCGTCTCCGTCGTGGGTGGACCCTGCGCGAGTCTCTGCGTTGGTTGGGGACTTTCGTGGGCCAAACGCAGGCACTCACCGTCTGGAGTGGCTCCGCGGGTTGCTGTGGCGCTCCTCTTCTCCCTTCANGATGCCTGTGCGTCTCCGTCGTGGGTGGACCCTGCGCGAGTCTCTGCGTTGGTTGGGGACTTTCGTGGGCCAAACGCAGGCACTCACCGTCTGGAGTGGCTCCGCGGGTTGCTGTGGCGCTCCTCTTCTCCCTTCAATCGTCTTGGCTACTGATACTGGCCAGGGGAATAAAATTTCAATTCTTTCGTGCACTCTACGCCTGTATCAAGGTTACAGCGCTCCATAAATATTGGCCTCAATCTAACTCCTGAACGATGTCGTGGACTGTACGATAGATTCTAAAACTTTCCTGAATTTCTTTCCATATGAAGGCCTGGGCCCCACAGAGCACAACAAGCAATCCAATGCAAATTGTACGGGAATCGTGTTGCAGCAATGCACAGGGGTCGCGAGGCATCTCAGTTGTGGCGGTAGGGATAGCAGACTGCTAGATCCACCGTTGCACCGTGCACGTCGCTCATAGCAGCGGCCTGGATAAATAGCCAAAGTTCAAAATAGGAGGGGGTAGACAGACACTAGCATGGGCTGAACGGATACCGCGTCAGGCTGCGCTAATTCCGTCCACTGTGTAAAATTACTCCAAAAAAAAAACTGTGGGAAAATATTCAAAATGAGCATAGCAAAATGATGTTCCATCACTTGACTACCAATTAGGCTAAGACATTTGCAGCAACTCCCGATCAGATAGGTTGGTCACAATAATCTTAGAAAAAAATTACTTGCAAAAAGTGGATGGGTAGCTACTAGGCAGGGTAGGTACCTACCCTATAGGTAAACTCTGCATTCTCGTTATGAGGTAGGTATCTAGCTTATGGAGAGTGAAGAAATGTGTAGAAATCAGGGTTGTTGTGAAGAATATTTGTATTTTATTGAATTTGATATTTTTAACAATACAGTATAGGCCCGCAGTGGTTCCCAAAGTGGGCAATATCGCCCCCCTGGGGGCGTTGGTGAGTTCTAAGTTTCTCATTTTTCATGACTTACGGTACACTTCGGTTTAACCTTCATTCTGATTTGATTCATACCAAAAAGTGCGTGTTCGATTGTTTATTGCAATTGGCGCAACGGGCGGGGGGCGTTAGGATTGTACCTGGCCGCCAGGGGGGCGCTAGCCCAAAAAAGTTTGGGAACCACTNAAAGTGCGTGTTCGATTGTTTATTGCAATTGGCGCAACGGGCGGGGGGCGTTAGGATTGTACCTGGCCGCCAGGGGGGCGCTAGCCCAAAAAAGTTTGGGAACCACTGAAATTATAGGGTAAGGGAAACAATGGTCGGCCGTGATATTGTGAAGGGGCTTTAGGGTAAGGGAAGCAATGGTCGGCCGTGATATTGTGAAGGGGCTTTAGGGTAAGGGAAGCAATGGTCGGCCGTGATATTGTGAAGGGGCATTACATCAATGCCCACCGTTGCTTCCCCTACCCTATCCAGGTGAAATTGGACGTTCTAAGACATTTTTCAAAAGTAACATTTTTTGCTTCAAATGCTTAGTTTTCAAGATGTTTCTACTTTGAAGTTCCCATTGTTTCTATGTGGAAAAAAATAATTGGCATCAAATGCACTTGCTGGTCACCCCATAGGGACCTAACCCAGCCCACCCCAAAAACCTATAAACCGTGGTTTTCCATTACGCTGCCCAAGTGTAGTTATTTTCTTCCATAGAAAACCTATGGGAACTTTGAAGTCAAATATCTCCATAGCAGTGTGACGTGTGCTCCCCAGTCACAGCGTGTGGCCCAACTGCTCGAGATCTTGACAAGCCGTTTGCCGCGCCCTGTGACCCCAAGTAGCCTACGCTCATAGAGAGCCACCAGGGTTTCATACATGTTTTGCATTAACTAATATGACTGCTCAGGATTTCAGGCAGTATCTATCTCATAGTTTTGTGACAAGATGATGGGAGCAGAAGCATACATCATGATGCTTGAAGAAGAGCAGTTGTTGAAAGCCATGGTGAGTCGCTATATAAACGGTCCCTACTTGATGTATTCTAACTCCAATAGGCTATTACTTACTTTTATAGAGACTCAACATTAGCCCTTAAATTCATCAACTGCTGCATTATTAACCTATTTGTTCATACCTATAGTGCAATGTATTTTTGTAAGAATAGGTAGCTAGGTAGTGCAGCTAGTGCTATCAATCAATGCTGGGCTGCAGAGTTGTGTGAACGGGGCATAGGATGGGCCATAGGCTGTAGCCTGTAGGGTTTGCTTAGGCTTGTTAGCTTCGCCCATCTTATGTTATAGGGAGCAGTGTCTCCAAGGGGATTGTGTAGGTTACCGGTAGCCTACCTTAGCCATTAGCTAGGCCTTGGGGACATTTGTCTTTCATGCCCACTTTGCTACTTTCCATCTTTGTACTCTTATTGATAATCCCTTGTTCTGTTCTTCCTCTTCTTTCCCGACTTGCTATTTCCATGCACCTTGACTAGTGCACATTTCTCTTGGCACTCTTTAGCTATGTCCCTTCTTATTTCCTCTCTTTGGATCACTGTGTACTCTGTAGGTAGGCTAAGGGGGGCTTAAATTAGGAGTATAATAACAATAATGCGTGGACTTAGTCTTACACCAACTCCTGCTCTTAAATCCAATCTTATTGGAAATCCTGCAAAATATCTGATATATAAGAGCAGCTGTAGGTATAGGTAGTGAGCAGCATGTATAACAGGTAGCTAGGTAACTATTAGCTTGTCTCAAAATTAATCTTTTGCTAATCATAATTTTTATGTATCTGATGTTGTGTTCCTTGGAGGGAAGCGTAGAGTGGAGCATAAGGTAAACCATAGCATTAGGCTACACGGGTTTGCCCTTCTTCTGTTATGGAGAGTAGCGCATCCAGCAATACCTATATATAGGTTACTTTAGCCTTAGCTAGGCAGCAAGTGTGGCACAGCATGACCTCCCATCACAACATTCCATCTTGTGAGGCTAGCCTAAACGGGAGTGACATAGATTGTGTACAGCGATTCATTGTAAAGATCTTCCGTACCATATGGCTATTGTTCACTATACTGCCGCCATTCCGTTTCACCACAGTGTCTGTAATAACTAAAATAGGCCAGCTTATTTCTAAGGAATATGGTAGCTACCAGTAGCTACTTTATTACTGTGAAATTAGGTAGCTACCATATTGAAAGTGAAATATTCTTCTTTTCCATGGCAATAAGCGCTTTCTCAATGTGTACCTATGTGAGAACTGAGAACTTCTTGTATTCCGAGACTATTTGCACTATTCATACACATTGTTGAGCAACTCTGAGGAAATCAACAAAGAAGTGCAATTTACTCTTCTTGTGCTCTAATGACCAGCATTGTTGAGTCAAAGAAGGTAGTTTAATTTATTAGAAAATTTGATTGCGGTGAGCCAACCAGTATAAGAGTTTCCTTACTTTCATGCTCATGACATCACTGAGGTAGCTACATGGTAAGTGGCGATGTTGAGTAAAGGCCACACCGTTTGATTCTTCAGTTTATCCTGCACTGGCTGTTGGCTCGTCATGACATTGTTTATGATACCACATTAGGCCTAGTGAAATTGTGATAGGTAGCTACTGAGCAAAAAGACTGCATTGAAAGTAGCTACCTACCTCCTCTAGTGAGAAATGCGGTGTCAGAGCCTGGAGTATACCGAGCCAATTGGAATTGGACGAACACCTGTCCCAGGAGTTGGGGACGGTGGAAATGGATCTGTTTTTTTTAAACTTGGGAGTCGGACATGTTTTGGCGTCCAAGGAGACTGAGTCTGAATAGGACTAAACCCAAGAATTTTGTGTCTCACTTAGCAACTCTGGTTTAAGCTCTCCCATGATAGCCAGTGACCTGTCAAGGTCTTCTGCTCTCAGTCAGTTTCTGATTAGCTAGTTAGTAATTAGCTTTCTAGTGTATGGAAATCATAATAAAAATAAGACTCCTTCTTTCTTCCTTGCTTTGGATCACAGTGTACTCTGTGGGTAGGGAGGCTTAAATTAGGAGAATACGAGTACCACATAAAACTAAGCCACGTGTTTCAGATCCACCAGACCACGCTGGAGGAGGATCTGCAGGGCGTGTTCAGTGGAGATGCCACTGAGCTGGAGGACAGGAAGAGGTCCAAGAAAGACCATGCAGCCTCTGCCAGAGAGACAAGTGGCATTATGATGAACAGGTGAGGCCATACATTACACCCTCTCAGGATTGCCATACGAGCCATGTATACAGCTGGGTTCACATGATAATCTACTGTTCTCTGTACATAGGCTACTCTGTCAGAAATTAGATTTCCTTTTGTAAGCTTAAGGTCAGTTTCAAGGCCTCTCTGGCCTCTGTCTTCACTGCCATATGAGGCAGGCCTGATCACAACAACAGCACCTCTGTTAGAATTTAGAAAAGCTGGTGGTATTTTTACGTATTAATTCATTGCTAGTGTAGGCTACCTGGCCATCAAAAATGATGGCAAAGAATTTGTAATGATACTTCTATGTTTATCACTTTCACTAGCTACTAATTTTTTTTACCCCGCAACTGCCCACTCCTGCTGAGAAGTGCAGGAGTGAGTTTCAACTCGCAGTGAAGCATCACTCATATACCTACTAGCTCCATTGCAACTCTGTACCTATCACAGATACTGTTTTTTTCCATTTAAGCAGAGAGAACTCTTGGCAAAAGGGAGCAATCAAGTGGGAAAAAATAATGGCTGAAAGCAAATCTTCGAGTTAGTTGCCATTTCTCTGTCCACTGATGACTATTTTATCCTTTACCTTTTGATTCTTGTACTATCCACCTACTTTATGAGGTGCTATTTCAGCAGGTCGCCCTCTTAGGGACATTTTCAGAGAGTTCTGTAATGCTATTCTTACGGGAATGTTCGATACAAATATCCAACCAACCTGCCGTGTTTGCAAAATTTTAGATGCATGTCTTACATCAGCCTGAGATGTTGACTTTAGAACAATTCTTAAATTGATGGTGTCAGTAACAGGAAAAGAAGAAAGATTTGGTGCCTGTGTAAGCTCTGTTCTCTCTCTTTTTTTTTCATTGTTTCTGTAGCCACCAATGCACATTGGTCCGGTGTAGACACAGCCACTTGTATATATGTGTTTCATGTTTCTTTCAACTACTGCATATTGCTTCTGTCGGGGTATTTTTCGATCGTAGAGTAGATAAGGAGGCTAAAACTAATGTTAGCTATAAGTGGAAGTGAAGCCCTCCCGAATATGTATAGCCCGCTAAGGCATGCACCAACATCCGGACAGCTCGCAACTTCCCCACATCATTGATTGCGTGCCACTAACTCGGACAGACAGATCTTGAGGCACAATCTCGTGCTGCGCACACGCAGGTAAAGGTAAAGTCAACTTTGACTGCACCCTCCACTGGAAAACCCACACGCACTGGTTCGTGCGGCAGACATAGGCCAACTGGCTCCAGAGTACTAAGTACGGCTCCAGTCGACCACGAGTCATCAAGAACTATGGTGCCATCGACGGAAGGTTCAACGACCCGCGCCCCTACCTTCCCGTTTCTAGGCAAGGTAGGTAACTGCCCCTAGGGTAGCTGTGCTTTCCAGGCAAGTTTGATGACTCGCCGCACCAGTATCCACAAAGATCACTCACCTCACTCAGCACTCGATCCTGGCACCTCTGCTGTAGCTCACCAGTTCATCACGCAAGGCTGTTGCTCACCCTTTAGATGTACAGACTTGCCTTTTGAACTTACAGACACCGCACTGTTTACTATGCTTCCTAGCCTCCACTGTAGAACCATTATAATTTCATGTACCCTGTGCAGAGTCGAGGAAGATACCCGCACGTTTGGCGACCTGGAGGCGGCAGCTGCTGCAGGAGGCGTGCCTCACCACAATATGGATGAGTTTGCTGACAATCACCATCTTACCAAGTCGCAGGTGGAGGTGAGTGGGTCCAAATGAGGTCCTTGGAAAGGTGTGGTCCCTGCGCCATTGTCTACATTTATGCCGTCAAGGTAAAGGTAAAGTCAACTTTAACTGCACCCTCCACTGGGAAACCCACACGCACTGGTTCGCGCGGTAGACATAGGCCAACTGGCTCCAGAGGAGTAAATACATCTGCAGTCGACAATGGGTTGCTATGAACTATGGCACCAAAACGTGAGGTTCAACAACCCTCCTACCCTAAGGTAAGTACTCCCACGATAGTTGTGCGCACCAAGCAAATTTGCTGATTCAGTGCGCCGAGTGCCTTGCACAAAATCGGTCACCTGGCCTGGGGATCGTTCCAGGGACCCTCAGCACAACTGTGCAGCAGACAATGTCCCCTGCTACCGTGAACACAGGATATTACGGTGTCAAACACTCCTGCCGGGGATCACGGCACTCTGTCAGGCAGGTGAATTCTTGTGCTTGAGTTGCTGAGTTAGCATTTTTGGCGTTCAGACACTATTGCGGGGGTACTAACCATACCCATAAATAAGGGTGGTCGGGGTCTGAGTTGTCACGTTAGCCTTCCTTGTCTCTAGCATTCTGTGGTTTACCGCAGCCGTGAACTCCTGTGGTGCTTGGAAAGGATATATCTGCAGCACCAACCAATGCACGTAGATTTCCCTGTTGGGGTGGCATTACAGTTAACTTCACCTCTACCGACAATCTCTGTTAAGGAACTTGTTTTTGCAAATAAATGCTTGCATTGTTCACAGTGAAAATATTGCTTAAATTTTATTTCAGATTTTCTTGTCCGTGTGTCAGTTCCAAAAAGAAAAAAAATAATAAGTTGTAGCTACCCTTTAAGTTTAGTGCTGTTGTTGTGTTAGCTAATCTACAAGCTGTGGGTTTCCTTGAGAACTCTAGAGGCGCCACGTCCTCAACATACCGTACCGTAACGTTTTTCTTTTCGTTTATCTGTGTTCTTCGAGAACTTTAAATTTAATGACAAGTTGTTATAGTCTTGGCCCTCATACAGGGGATCTTCATGGTCCTGGGGCCCCACTACTCCAACCCCGGGCGCCGCGCCCCCCTCAAGGACTTCGTCATCACGTCCCTTATCGTCCTCTCCACCAAAAACAATTACCGTGAGCTGACGGAGAGCAAACTCTTCAAATCCAGGGGCTGGATGCACAAAACCATCCATCTCTTCTGCCGGATGATGGTGGAACACCTCAGCCACATCATCGAGTGGCCTTCGGACACGTACACCAAAGATACGCTCGCCCAGTTCGAGTCACTAGCAGGCTTTCCCGGGGTCATCGGCGCCCTAGATACCTGCCACATGCCAATAACCAAAGCACCTGTTGGTAAAAATAGCAAGCTTTACTCGAACCCGATGCTCTCCCACTCGATACATCTGCTCGCTGTCGCTGATACTCGATCGAGGTTCACATACGTCAATGTCGGGCGACCCGGCAGCTTCCATGAGTCCAAAGTTTTGTCCTTGTCTTCCCTGCATCAGGTGAGGGGGTGGTTGTTGTTTGTCTTTTAATTTTCTGATTGGTGGTCTATCAGGAGGAGACGTGATAATTGGTCATAGTATATAGACCCCTCTGGGGCATACGGCGCGTTGATCCCGTGTGGGAACACCCTAGTGCATAGCATACCTTATACTACGTTTCCACTATGGCTAATGTTGTCCACTCCCAGTACAGTATTGTATGTCTAATGGTCCCTAACACTGGCAGACCATGCAAGAGGATCCCTCCTCGCTCTTCCCCCCCAACTCCCACCTTGTCGCCGACTCGGCCTTTCCCCTCAGCGACTACGTCATCACACCCTATTCGGTAAGTCCGCTCTGTAATCTTTGTAATTTACCAGGCCCAGATCTGCTAACATTACAGCCTTGTAGGAATTGTGATCTCGTTGATTACAAGATCTGGACAATCAGAGAGAATCGCGATATGTAAAACCCATGTTTGTAATTTCAATACGTTAGATGCCCGTCCTATAAGAGAGCTCGTTGCATGCTACTTGGGCTGCCACACACCAAGGAGGGCTTAGGCTTCGATAATGAACTTACAAGTGGTGACTGTGAAATACAGTAGGTACGAGCCGGGCTTTACAATCGGGATAATTTAAGCTCAGGTTGTCAAATCATGACGACAAGGAATTTCTGAGAAAATTATGCCACTAGTCGTAGTGTACTGTCGTCACCAATTACAGTAGCTTGCTTACGGCAGAGTACCTCTGTCCACCACGACCCACAGAGGTACTCTGCCTTCAGCTCACCACTGCAAAAGTGTTCCTTGGAGCAGTCTTGCTATTCTTCATTTGAAGGGTTATTCTCTACAACTGCCGATGTAAGTGAGCCGGAGAGAGAGGATTAGGTGCTGTCAGTTTCAGTTCTGATTTTCTGCTCGTTTCTGCCGCACCATCGACGACATGCAAAGAACTAATGCTTTTTGTTAGCTAGGAGCCATGTGTCACTGAGCTACGTGAACTGAAGCTCGGTATCACTGATACGACGTAGGAATAAAGAAATCATCCCTTTTATCCCTGTTTCTCATAGCATGGCTTACGTGTGCTGTTTCAAACAGCGCTGTCCCTACGACACATGCACATTACTTTAGGGAAGCAAGGAGCTTTAGTAGACATGAGGGAGCCAAAAGCCTCGTTCGTGAAGCTCAAGAGTTGGGTGTGGCTGCTACCAGTCGCCGTATGCTCCTATCGTGAATTAGTATATCAGTTTGTCTGCTGCTCCCCTGTCGCTTCCACCAATAAGATTCATGAACGCGTCACAGCCACGCTGGATTTGGTTGACTCACTGGCGAGCCAATCTTAAGGCGATATGATTCCCTAAGTTCCTTGTAGGGGAGGATTGGCACAGTTCATTTACTACAGATAGTTATGTCAAGCAGTAGAGCCTGCTGTTGCAGCATAGTGGCGTTACACAAAGATGGATCAGCCAATAGCGTCGCTCTTTTTGCAGCAGGGCAGCCTGAGTAATGCCAAGATAGAGACATCTTTGCTAATTTCCAATATGGCGTCGTGTGTGCGAGAGGTTAAGTGTGTGACGCGATTGTTTATGATATAAACGTTGGTAAAATTGTTCAGTTGCAGTTTATTGTGCTTTTCATGTGTGTATAACATTCTACTTTATAACTTGTTGTAATGCGAAGTTTTCTTGGTGAACGAAAATCATCTAATGTTGTCTTTTTAAACTCTTGCCAATCGTTCTAGTCAGTGCAAAGCATTTGCTTCAACTTAGGCAAGTATTTTCAGATGATTTTCTCAGTTCTTTTTATGGCGCTGAAAATCAAGATACAATACAATACATCAAATCTATGGTCCATTATTTTCCCTTATTACCCAGTATGGGTAGTTCCAAGTTGAGGTAATAAATGATAAACAATTGGCGAGAAAGTTTTTCTGGTATACTGCAGTACAAGGAGCCGCCGCTCGCGGCCTCATTTGTTTACACCAGCAGTGTGACGTAGCAGTTACCCATTGGCTGGAATTGACGCTAGTGACGGCGGTCGCTGATTGGCTGAGATAGTGTCACGGCGGTCGCTGATTGGCTAAGATTAAGCGAAAGAGTTGTAAATGAACTGTGGTATGGGTCAAGCATCTCTCAAATCGTGATGCGAAGTAGCCCTGTATCACTGATACGCGAGATATTGGAGGTAACGTCTGCACCTCTTCATCGTCCTTTCAGGGGTAAATACCCTAGTAACGTTGTACAGGAGTTAACAAAAATTTTTGCAGTAACTACCTCCCTGTTCAGGCACAGACAGTTCACCCACAAGTTATTATTCAGCCTCTCTTCGAAACTGCTTAGGTTACAACTTTGCTCGTGGTGTAGTTGCGCCTACCTGCGGTCCCCCCCCCCAGGTATAGGTTCCGGATCGGGCGGGGAATTGGAGGGAAATAATCGAAGGATTTGTGTGGTGAAAGATAAACGAAAACGCCAAGGGGGTCCTCCCAGAGATGCAAACTACTTTACTTCTATATTTGAAGTCCAGTGTGTGCACGTCAGAGTTCCGAGCTAGCTTTGTTTTGGTCACGTGAAAGCTTGCTCGTCTCCCGATTGTCTTTAGCTGTACCAAAGACCCCACACACAATGCCTGATGCCCCTCCCCTTCCTAAATGATATAGCTAGGTGATGAAACTTAGCTATATAAATTGTTTTGTAATCAGCCTAGCGACCTTAATCAAAAAATAAACTGTTGATGCTGTCGCAAGGACTGCATTCATTAGCACGAAATTCATATACAATTCATATGCATTAACCACTGTTGAAAAGCAAAATCACTTTTGTCAAATTTTAGGTCAGTTTGGTATCCTAAGCCATTCAGGGCCAGAGGATGAGCCATAGATTTGGGTCATTTGTTATTGCCATTTGTTATTGGGAGCAGCGCCCCCAGCCCCAGGGTAACCCTGTAGCTAGGCCTTTGGCACGTCTGTCTTTCGTGCCGAGATTGCTTTCTTTCCCATTTCGTACTACCTCGGTCATTTGTTCTTCCTCTTTTCTCCCGACTTGCTGTTCCCATGCGCGTTGATCCTGTGTGGCAACACCTCCGTGCATGGGTTTCATGTTTCTATCGACGTATTATAGGTATGTCCATTACTTCTGCATCTGTTAAATCGACTCTGTCATAGAGACAAAAGCTCACTACTCAATAAAGAACGGTAACATTTTTGAAGAGATATAATTCCCTCACCGTTGGCCCTTACCAACGAGTTTGCGAGTCTCCCTAGTAAACACATTCTGTGCATCATTACCGGCAGTTTATTTTTTGCTTGAGGTCGCTATGTTAATTACAAAACATCGAAGTTTCATCAATTAGCCGTAGGATCTACCTACCTACTTGACAATTGGATTTGACGGTCAAGGATAGTGTGGTCAATGGCTTTCCTTATCGAGTATATCTAATATAAGCAAAGCGCCTCGTTGGTTCCTAACCCCCCCCCCCCGGTACCAAAATAGTTTTTTTTTCGAGCTAATGCCTATTTTAAACGTAAACTATCCGCTTGTGTTGCCATTAGGTGGGCCCCAACCTCGCCCGGGACCAGCGGAACTTCAACACGAAGCTCTACAGGACCCGGCGGCCCGTGCTGGACGCCTTCGCCATCCTGCGCTGCAAGTGGGCGAGGCTGCGGTGCCTAGAGATGGACGAAGTGACGAGCATGGTGAGTCTGGTGCGGTGCTGCTGCATACTCCACAACATCGCGTCCAAGAACGAGGGATACGGGGTCCTCACCGAGCTGGAGGAGCGCGAGGACACGGAGGTCGAGTACCTGGGCACCCAGCAGCTGTCCGCCGTCCAGAAGCGGGACATGCTAGCCATGTACCTCAATGGTCAGACCCTGACTCTAAATATTGAGTGAGGCGTCTGAAGGACAGACCCTGACGCTTAATATTGAGTGAGGGGTCTGGGGGATAGACCCTGACGCCTAATATTGAGTGAGAGGTTTTAATGGCAAGACCCCTGTCTTTAATACAGAGGGAAGGATCTACCATATGCTGTGATATTTTTCTTAAGCAAGTATGTACTCCATAGAGTGTTGTATAGCATGTTTGTAGATACAATGTGACAATTACGGCAAGTAGCTAATATAGATATGGTATGTTCTCGTCCAAGAACGAACCTCTTAGGGGCAAAAGACAGGCCATAGGGTTAGATGCGCCCATACCGTGGTATAAAAGCAGCCCCCCCCCCCCCTCCAGGCTGTTCCCGTAGGTCACTTTAGCCCCAGTTCGGCCTTCGGGACTTCTTGTCTTTTGTGCTCACTTTCCTTTATTCCAGTTTTATACTCCTACTGATGACATTTTCTATGTTCTTCCTCCTCTTTCCGCACTTGCTGTTTCTAGAAGCGTTGATCTCGAGGACGGGGGTTCCACGTTTAGCTATATCGACATCCCCTCGGAGGACATAAGAGGCGCCTTAGGACTATGTTATGTTGACTCAAGTCGCCCATCCTATCTTATGGGAGCAATGCCTATAGGTACATGAACCATAGCTAGACTTTCGGGACGTCTGTCCTTCGTGCCTACTTCGCATCCCTCCCTTTTATTCTGTTACGGATGTTACTTTCTCTGTTCTTCCTTTTCTTTCCTTGCTTGCTGTTGCCATGCGCGTTGATCCTGTGTGGAAAAACTCTCGTCCATGGGTTCCACATTTCTATGGACATACTAGGTATTTGTTCTTTCTTCCTCAATGAAATGGTCTTTGTTGAGGAAACGGAGGCTTAAAATACTATAATTCTGTGGGCATATTTGTAATGCTACATGTCCCTTCCTTTTCCTCCCTTGCAGCAGCCCAGTTATGCATATTCAGGGAGGCTGAAGCTCGCTGCAGACGATAGTCTTTTTGCCCCGTGTTTTCACTTCACTGCGTTCGAATGCGTTGCAGTGTCTGAGTACACAACAACAAAAGAAGACATTAATTTCTACGACAACATTCGCTAAGAATTTCGAAAGACCCTGCACGAGTGAGTCTTGCTGAGCCCGCGGGTATGACCGTTAACGTTTTATCGAAACTTTTGCTATACACTCTGTCGTATTTACGAGGACAGTACGAAGTATTCGAACGCGGTGAAGTGAAAACACAGGACAAAAGACTATCGTCTGCAGCGGGCTTTAAGCAACATATTCACTCACTCTGACGGAAGGAAGAAATAAGTGCATACAGTACGGTATGTCTTTAGCACTTGGGAACCCATGCACGAAGATGCCCCCACTCGTGATCAGGGCGCATGAGACCAGCAAGTCGAGAAAGGAAAGAAATAACAGAATAAAGCAACATCAGTAGGAGAATGAAAGTGGAAGGAAGCAAAGTAGACATAAAAGACAGATGTCCCGAGGACCTATCAAGTCACCAATGGGTCACCTTTGGGAGCGCTGTACCCCGGATAGGGGAAGTTGACCCAGTGGCCGGACCCACGCCACTCTTGAGGCTTTACCCTACTGACCCAGGCGCAGCTGTAGGGCTGCTAGGGACACAATCCCGTGTTTCGAATGTTAGGCCCAGTTCACACGTCCTTCATCTTAACGCGTCTGAAAGTTTTGTAACGTCGTTGTCGGCACAACTTTGTGTGCGCCACAAAAAGTTATTAAAATGTTCACTGTTAAATCGATATGCTCTCTTAGGCCGGGCACACACATATGCATTTCTACGCCCAACTGGTTGCTCGGATGTGCAGTTTCGATACATACCGAATTTCTGTAGCATAGATACGGTGGCATAAATGACGTCCGAGTCTCGCATCCTTGCATCAAGTTGTCTGTGTAAATGCCTAGTGTGTCGCCAGCATTAGGGTCACTACAGAAATGGATGTCTCTTCAAATTTGGACCGAACGAAAACTAAGAAACGGTGCACTTGTCTACTATTCCTAGAGTAACACAGACGGACAAGTGAATGAGTGAACGCGTTGATATGACTGTCGTGTGAACCAGGCCTTTGTGCACCAAATGAACGTAAATTGCGAGGCAGGAATGAATGAAACATAGTTTATATAAAAGTGTCTTTTGTGCAAAATTGGCATAGATGCTTCAAAACTTAACGCACACTTTCATACATACACACACTTAATCTATGTAGACACTGTCTATCTACTGAAATATACTGACACAAATACCCTATCTTTGTGAAGACATAGACGAAATCAAAATAGATATTATTATTATTCTAAAGTCAGCTGGCTGACCGATGCGTAATCATTGTATAGGCTACATTATGCAAAATCATTGTATAGGCTACATTATGCAAAATTATAATTTATCTCATTTTTTATTTATTTCATATTAATTAAATTCTGGCAAAGTGTTAAGTGAATTCCGTATTTTATTAGCAGTTATGACAGACTCTGTAGTTGCGTGAGGAAGCTGTCTGTTTATGTGTTCTGGTACACTTTTGCCTCGATTCAGTGGACTGAAATGGGGGGGGGGGAGAGAAAGAAGGCATGGATGCTTGGTCCGAAAAAGCCGTTGGCTCTGTTGCCAATAATAAAAACCTTCGGTGTGAATACCCGAGGTGTATCAACATCAAATGCGTTACGAAAGTGATGAATATAGTACAGTACTTATAATGAAGCACACTATCCAATAGAACCGTGCAAAATACGTTTACAGTAAATATACGCTATAATAAATACCTATAGTTAATTATCAAATTCCGTACCCTGAACCTCTAGATTAGTTTCTCGAATTGCCGTTGCTTCCAAGTCCGTAGCATCGAGACACGAGTGTACTTTTTTCAAGGAGAACAGTGAATTTAGATTGTTAAATATTTTGTATACATGGCGTGGCCATCATTGTGTTCACAACATGACCATTTTCTTGTGCCTTGTGGTGGCATAGATAAATCCCTGCCATTTTCCATCTAATAATAAACGGCTTCTTTCAACGATGAGCAAAGGCTTCCTATTGCGCAACAGTATGTTCTCAGTCTGAAGTAACTCGCTGCGCCCGCTTATCAACACATGATAATTCAAAGTACAGTTCAATGTAAATATAATCCTAGATAAATTTATATATTTTTCTTGACGTGCTGATGAGAATTGCCACCTCTGTCGAAGTTGTTGCCGCTTATTATCGACGAGAGAGTACATGATAGTATCAGTAATAATCTCCAAGTGTACCTTAAATAACTAATAAAAAAACTTAGAAATAATAACGCATTTCATTAACTTAGGCGTAACTAAAGCTACCACACGTACTGCACTATTACTACGTACTGTTCTTCTAACATTAATACACAACACCTCGAATTAAACCGAATTTGATCATCTTTGTTTGTAATATTTAATATAAATGCCATTGGTTATTGGTATGGGTGGTCGCTTACGTTTAAATAATTTTATCATAACGCTACTGATAGTCATACTAGCTGCTACAGGCATTATTTTTACTGGTATACTAACTGTAATCAGTACTGATGTTGTTAGTAGTATCTAAATTATTTTCATTTGATGGGAACATTGGCCCCACTGACATCTTGGCAGCTCTGGTAGACCGAAAATCAAATGGAAGCCCTCAATAAGTAACGACAAAAAATGATTCTGGATTGTTACAGAAAAAAATTACAGGTTCTGGAATGACACATAAAGGAATTATCGGTTCTGGAATGGTACAGGAAAGGAATTACAAGGTCTGAAATGGTACAGGAAAGGTATTACCGGTTCTGGAATGGTACAAGTAAGGAATATCGGGTTCTGGAATGGTATAAGTAAGGAATTACCGGTTCTGGAATGGTAGAGGAAAGGAATTACCGGGTCTGGAGTGGTACAGGACAGGAGTTAACGGTTCTGAAATGACATACGAAAAATGAAGGTTTTGGAACGATCGAGGAGGAAAATACAGGTTCTGGAATGATGAATGTTACGAAGAGAAAGATTCTGGGTTCAGCGTAACAGATTCTGGGTTCTGCAGCGACACAAGATGAAAAAATACAGGAAAGAAATTACGTTTTTGAATTATAATAGGAAAAATACAAGTTTAGAACGCTGTAACCTGTTAGTTTGGGAATTGCATAGGAAAAAAGACAGGATCTGGGAAGGTCGGGCTGGAAAGCACAGATTTAAGAGGGCAGTATCGTAAAACAGTTATCAAATTCCAAGAGCTACGTGAATATATTAATTCTGGAATGCTTACAGCTCTCAATGTTACTATTCATCTTTAGCGTGCTTCAAAAGAGCCGACTCAGTGAAGGCAAATAATAACTCTCCTCCCTAGAGAACACCAACAGCTGTACGCTAAAAAAAAAATCCAGTTTGTCCTCTCTATGAGCCATGAGCTGTGGAATAGAAGTGAAAAGGCGCACAACATTCGGCGCAAAGATGTTCGTTTATTCTCTAAATAATTTAATATCCACCCTAACATTCCCCACCATGTGGCACCCAAAATCTGTACGCATAAATCTATCCAGTTTGTCATCTTCATTACCATTATACAGCAGAATATGTTGGTGCTCTCGTCAACAGGTGGCGCCAAAAACTGCACGCTGAAAAATAGCAAGTTTATTCTCTTAATAAACTAGAAACCAAGGGATCAATGGCAACTCTTGTCACTGAATGTGAGAAAATCGTTAAAACGGAAAAAATTAGTTTTTTCTTTTCTGGAAACTATGAACCAAAAAATAAATGGGTACTCTAGCCACTAGATGGCGCCAAGCTACGCACACAAATGTATAGTTTTCTTTATAAATCATAAAATTGAGCATTAAAAGCGAACTACAGCCATCAGATGGCGCCATTACCAGAACATCTAAATGAATCAATTTGTTGTCTTTAAATAAACACACACAGAGACGAACACTATATAACAAAGAATATCACAAATCGGCACTGACCAAAACGCATATACTGTATCTGGAAAGTAGAACTTGTGTGCACATGTCGGTTATTTCTGAGGGGGCGATCCTGTGTGCTGCCTGCGCGTCAGAAGCAGGGGCGACAGCGTTATAAACGTGTTGAACAAACATAGAATGGAATCTTCTCGTGAATAATAAGAGTCCGTTATGCTTTTATTGTTGCCACACCACCTAAATGCGAACCTCATCCAATGGGGGACGGGTAAGTGAAGGGATGTATACGAAAGAAAAGAGAGAAATGGAAACGCCTACGAGGTCCTCCCAGAGATGAAAAGGGGTGAGGGCCGTTGGCAGATAGTGACAGCCAAGCAAATGAGAGAAGGTTTGTCGCCGTCCCTCAAGCCATGTTAGTCACTACAAACGGTGTTTCAAAAGAACAAAAGGAAGTGACACGTAGTGTGTCAGTAAGAGCCAGTCCGAAAAGCAAAGGAAACCTAGAAACAGATTGTTATTAGCAAAAATAGAACATGATGGAAGCAAAGCGAGTTTGGGTGCAGGCTGATCTGTCACGACGTGCCTGCGCGAGTCCCGACTCTACTCCCCGCAACATAGGATCGAACTTCTGGGCCTTAGTCAACTAGAAACTTACGTAATTACATAAACGATGGGCTTACAACTAAAGTTTATCCTCCGGTACCTCAGTAAGGTCCCCAGAGTCCGTAGCATAGATACGCCACGCCTGAGATTCAAACTGTCCCGCGGTTACAAAAAGCTTTTTCGAAAAAGACCTCGGATCACATTGTCAACACTGTACAACAATTTGCATTGCATATGCATTTAACACTGTATTTATACATAGTAGATCGCAATAAGGGATTTTCCGGTTCCATATTTTCGGGTTTCTTAAGTACATAGAATCCGCAAGTATGCATAAGGACGTATTATTTTAAGAAACCCGAGAATATTTTCATGTACATATGTTTATTTTTTTTCCTGTAACGCCGTATCGCGACAAGATAGGTGGAATTCCAAGCGTAGAAATAACGCTCATAGCGATCAATAAAACAAGAAACAGATGGTACCTATCCAGGATGGGCGAGAAACCTTGCGCCAGCGATGAGGTCACAGTTGATCTCTTGCTTGTTTACATCAGAGCTACAAGCCAGTGTTGTGTGGCTATCGTTAAACTACACTGGAATTTGAAGTGGTTGAGACCATCGCTCTTTGCCATTAACGATGCAAGATTAGATTAGATAGGCGGCAGTAGACGAACCAATAGGCCCTTCCCAAAGAGACACCGGAACATACGCCCCGGCACTCTATGAGCTATTGCCATAGAGACGATGTTGGCGCTATAGCGATGTCGAGGAAGTGCATAGGTACTCGTAGAAGTCGTGTGTCGGCGCCTTCTTTCGCCTGAGGCAAGTGGCCTTCAAATTATCGTGAGCCGAAAGCGGGAATGACATAAATTGGAATTTTCCCTGGGTGTCAAGTTGGCCAGCGTTTCTTGAATGACATGTGTTTAGTCGAGCAAGAGTGGCAGCGCCAATGGGAGCTTGAGCTCTTTTCTTGACTGCAATATGACTGAAAACTCACGGGTGTTCAACCAGATTGCCGTAACCATCGTCCAGATGTTTTTCACACAGCCGAATTAGCAAAGATTTCTTCCTCCTCTACAAATCAATTTTAAAGGAAATTTTCACAACTAGCCGTGCTTAAGGAGTAAATTCCATTCAACGTTTTGATTTTTTTAGATAAATAATTTCTTTCCATCAAATCACAGATTCTTTTCCATAATCATTTGTTTTATGGAGTCTCCATCAAGTCACAGATTCCTTTTAAGAAACATATGCTTTATGAAGTTTCCATCAATTCACAAATTCCTTTCTAAAATTACTTGCTTTTGGAAGTCTTCATCAAACCAAAGATTTATCGCCACCTAACTTTCTGTCTTCTTCATCTTCGGAACCGTACTCAGCATTGTCTTCCGACTCCGCTTCCCATTGTTCACGTTCCTGAAGTGCTTCTTCTTCTTCATACTTTTCATTATCGTCTTCGTTTTCTTCGCTGTCTTCCTCTTCTTCTTCTTCTTCGTCATTTTCCTCGCTCTCTTCTTCCTCTTCGTATTCGTCTTCGTCGTCTGTGTCGTCTTCCAGACTGAGAATGGTGTCCTCCGCGATGAAAGTATCATCGTCCCCCAGAACTCCATCGTGGGATTGGGCATTTTCTGGGACGGTCACACTTTTGGACCGGATACGTTCCTCTCCCACAACGACGTACTCCCTCTTCGTCTGGTTGTCCAGGAAGGCATCCAAGCAGCTCCCTCGACGGGTGTAAGCCCTTGTGTTGAGGTCCTCAGTCCCAACCTGACGGTACTTGAGGCTCGGTTTATCCGGAAGAGATCTCCGCTTTCCCGTTTCATCAACGTTGGTCACTCGCATTTTGGCGAAGACCTCCTTTAGAGAAGGCATCTTTGCTTCCATCGAGACCATAGACTGGAGGCTGGAGTGAAGAGACCCATCGTCTTTCCGGAGATTGGTTGGCTCGAGGTGTCCTTCGAGATTGGCAACAACCGTCACTAATCCCAAAACATCCTTTAGAGGAAGAGTGACCTCCTTGTGACTACCCCTTCGGATGGAGAGATCTCTCTTAACCTGTTCTGTATCAGATACAGGAGCAGACAGTGTCTCGGTGCTGTTCTCCATTGGCTGTTCGTGAACAGTGGGAAGTTTTTCCCCTTGGGAACAGTCAATGAGGGTCTTGATGATGGGAACCTTCGCCGTCCGCAGCACAACGCTCGCCGTGAGGAGATCAGCAAGGGATATGGTCTTCCTGGGGTCAGACTCCTTTTCATTGGGCATCGACTCTGCAAGAATAAAAGAAAAACAATTAGTAGGCAATGGTTTTTAGCTAAATTGACAACTCGCAAGACCTGTGGATACTCCGACAAAGAAGAACGCGCTTCTGCGGCTTACCCCGCAATCGGGCTGCTTTGGCGACTTAAGGGCCCACCAATTAACGCCGCCTGCCCAAGCGGTAGAAACTGATGGAGCAAACGCTCCCTCCGTGTCTCGGGCGTAGCTAAGATACGCTCCACCATATGAATCCAGCCTGTCCATTTTCTTTTCATTTTATTATTACACTAGTGGCCCTGGCCGTCATTATAAATGACGGTAGAAAATTAGCACTTCAAAAAAAATCCTCGCTGTCTCCTGCGCTTATTACTGTTCAGAAGGCTTCTTTAATGAGAATTCAGCATTCTGCCTCAAAAATCGGATATATGTATATATTATGAGGCGTAGGTAAGTGATATCTCCCGTAGCAACTCAGAACAATGAACAAGTCCAGACACGATTATGCAGGCGAGCTCAGGTCCCTCAGCTAGAGCGCCCAAGTGCGACCTCCGTATCCGAGATACCGTCTTCGGCACCTGAATTTTCTCCTATCTTATTCCCAGAGAGCATGACAGGAAAAATATAATTTTTTGTAAATAAATAAAAATACGACGTGAATTATTATATAGTACTGATTACTAGTGGACCCATGCGTGAAAAATTCACGCAATGGTCGATGTGATCGCACTCTTCTCCGATTTGCTGTTACCGCATTTTCTCGCTTATGCTTGTTAGCAACACTTATACCCTTCCGTAACCTTTCTACTTCAAGCTTTTCTCGTTCTTCTTTTACGTTCCCGATCTTATTTCTTAATTAAACGTGCGTCTTCCAAAGTAAAATCTTAAAGAAAACATTTGCAATAAGCTTGAATGCCACTCCAGTCAGCTGATATGCAATGTAAGTGTACCGTATCCATAATACGGTCTTCCATACTTTACTATTGGCTTCATTGAAATGCTCAAATTTCGGCCTCTGAAACGAATTCTCCTCCATCGGAAGAAATAGTTATCTACTGCCCCTGAAATAATTGTCTTCTGTCCGGAGTCGTGAGTGCTCCGTTGATGATCTACCGAATTTATACGTTGTGACCTGAGAGCGACAGCGACCTTTGATACTTATACAACGGAATCATCTTTGGGAAGAAACTACGAATCAAGATGCATGAGAGTGCCAATAGATGCTTCAGTGCTAAGATTTCAACTTCGGCAATGCAAGAAGTGCACTCAGACATAAGGTCGCCCTATACTTTGCCGTAGATTCGATATATGGAGAAGGGAATACTCGTACAAATCAGACTTGGCCTTCGATATCTTCATTGATTGACTTTCAACTGTCGCTGATTAAGATACGTTTGCCATCTTCTGCAACCCGGCCTATTTCCTAACAGTTTTCAATGAAGCTTGAGAGATGACCACCGCCTCCAAACTGGGCTAATTTCCACCTATCTGTTTTTGTTAAAGCGTGACAGAAAATGGATAAATAAACAGATAAATACACATCGGTCTTTATTATATTATAGATTTTTATTGTATTGCAGCTTTGAAATTTCGCTTATTATGATTATATTATTATAATTTATTAGGATAGCCAAGCAAAAACTGGTTATAGCAGAGCATAAACGTGCATGAAAAAGATTGATCATTAGCGAGCAAAGCTTAACTATATAGTCTATATTATGAGTCAATATGACTCCTCACTACAGGGCTGGGTAGTTTCCTCCACATGATATATACACCTTTATATCTCCATAACAGGCCGGATGTACTACTTATCTTCTAGTTTAATTTTGAAAATAGTAATTTAAGCAGAACATTTCAGGAGTAAACCTAGTAAACCGATATATGTAAGCCCCCTCAGTGGGTATAGAGGTTGGGCCATAGGGTTAGCTTAGTTTAGGTTCGTCCATCCTATGTTATGGGGCCAGGCAACCCAAGAGCCCGTGTAGGTTACCTCCAGTGATGGGCACTAAATACATCAAAGTATTTAAATACTAAATACATCCGTAAAATGTAATTAAATACTAAATACATTTTTTAAATGTATTTAAATACTAAATACTTAAATACATAAATGTATTTAAATACTTCAG
>LQNS02278184.1:5210778-5223711 GCA_001587735.2 Parhyale hawaiensis | reverse complement strand
AGCGAATGCCAGTTCGAGTGAGCGCAGCATGAGACGTTTCGAGCGAATGCCAGTTCGAGTGAGCGCAGCATGAGACGTTTCGATCGAATGCCAGTTCGAGTGAGCGCAGTATGAGACGTTTCGATCGAATGCCAGTTCGAGCGAGCGCAGTATGAGACGTTTCGAGCGAATGCCAGTTCGAGTGAGCGCAGCATGAGACGTTTCGAGCGAATGCCAGTTCGAGCGAGCTCAATATGAGTTTGCCGATGCTGCTTATAACCGAAGTTTTAACTCTTGATATGGTCTCCGTTATGGATATTTTTTTCATTATTTTTCCCCATTTGGCTGCACATGTGTCGCTTCTAACAACATGCGCTACCACGCAACCTGCTAACGTTTTTGTCTTTGCTGGAACGCTGATGTCTCGCTCTACTAAATTAGAAGACAATAACGTAATATGCCAATAACGTAATATGCCAATAACGTAATATGCCAATAACGTAATATGGCAACAACGTAAAATGGCGACAACGTAATATGGCAATAAAGTAATATGGCAGTAACGTTTTATGGCAACAACGTAATACCTATGGGAATGAAGAAATATGGCACTAACGTATATGGCAAGAACGTAATGGTGTGAACGTGGATCGACAGGACATTTTTTTTCGATTTCAGAGTAAAAGGTATGAACCTGGTTAATCTTTATTTGAAATTGTTCGTTAAATTTCCCCAGAAGCAAAAAAAATGTACCGTAACGGCAGGACTCAATGGATTAAAATAAAACTTTGACGTGACCGCATGCATAGGCGTACGAGCTGAGGTTTGCCAGGGGGGGGGGAAGGGGAAACGCACAATTATTGCCCAAATTTTACGAATTTCTAGAAGGTCTTTAATTTGCTGTGTATGGGGCTGACGACACTGAATAGACAATATGTGATAATCACGGCGACAAACTTAAAAAAGAAGGCGCATGCTAAACTAGGGGTGTGATCATTTTCTTCAATGCAGATTCCCCTTTATCCGCGGCCGATCTCAATAGCGAATCCCAGTTAGTTTCCAAAGCTGAATCCACAGTTTTATCAGGTTTAAAATATAATAATAAGTAAGCGATGATTTCACCTGCTTCACAGTTCTAATGCCGATGCCACACACTAGTCAAAAGAACGAGTGTCATGATCTTTTCGTCCGAACGTTATGTTCAACTCTCGTAAACACAGCTTTGAAATTGCCGAGAAAAGGTGTAAAAATGTTAACTATCAGCGTAAGTTTTTCTGGAAGTGCTGTTGGTTAACATTTAGACACATTACAACCCCAGAAAATTCTGATTACAACAGGCCTCAGCTCGTTTTCATTTTCGTGATTCAACGCGTTACGATGAGGGACGTGTGAACTCGCCCTTCAATTAGAATTAAGTTATTAGAAGTGCTAAAAAATCGCTGCCAACAACCATCGACGATTCATAGATCGCTTGTTTACCACGTTCAGATAATCCCTGCTCGATTAGGAGCTCGCTCGAACTGGTCTCCGCACGAAACTGCCAGGCCCCGTTCCACCAGTGCACGGCAACGCGTGCAAGTAGACAGTAATCCGGTCGATCACCAGGTCTACCAATGACGTCACCAGCGCCGCCCACTTCCGGTACTCGCGCTTCCCTGACAGGGTCGTAATAAACCGGTTGGACCGCGAGCGCCGCCGGCACAGTAAGGCCGACTGATTGGTTGGATTACTCTCTACTTCTGCTGTTGTCGCAACACTTCTTGGTGTAGACTAGAGGCGCGACCGATTGGCACGGCATGAACAATCCAAGTCAAATGTTTAGTAGGGTTACCCACAAGCACTGATTTGTGTGGTAGATACATGCCTGTTAAAGCCCAGTGCACGGTTGCAGACGACCAAAAATGATCAGAGCTACAGCATCCAAGACGAAAGACTCAAATAACAACTGCGACTCCCAACCAACCAGATTACTAGATAAAGCGGTGCCCTCGAGAGCTATAGCATGAAAGACGAAAGACTCAAATAACAACTGCGACCCCCAACCAACTAGATTATTGGTTAAGTCGGTGCCCTCGTATCTGTGAACTATGAATGACAGAAACGAAGACGCGACAATTCTGAGTAGCCATCGCTAACGCAGCGCTCTGACCGCTCCGCCATTGCAAGAATAAACTAACTCGTTTGGAACTTCAGTCAAGAACGTTGCAGCTCAAGCGTTAAACGGACAAAGATAAATTCTATTTTGCAAAATGGAGTTTTCACGTCTGTGTAAAGAACAATCGGGTTGCGGCTAACACTTGCAACGCGATCCAATCGGGTGTGAGGCCAGATGGATCAAATCCGACTCCGATTTCTGGCCGTCTTACATCTCCGATACCTACCAACACCAACTCTGTAAAACTGGGCCCAACGTAGCGAAACCAACGCTCCTGCCTCAAGTTTCGTACCAGTCAAAGCTCACAAGCATAGCAAACCTCGCCGTGCCAGTCGACAACGCCAAATTATTATTTATTAGTAATACTGCATACAGAAAATCGTCAGTCTACAAAGTTTCCAGCTCACCACATGTACGCAAGCGATAAAAATTTTTGAAAAATGCAAAAAATACAAGCAAAAAAATGGTACAAAGAAATAAATTATTAGATACAGGATGTCAATAATTAGGGATGCTAAGGACCCGTTCGATTGGGTCGTCCAAGTCGATCTACGCCACGCCCACTCTCGGCACCTCAGGCAGGAGCGTTGGCTTCGCCCGGTTCGATCGGATTTTAGACGTTAATCTGGAACCGATTACCACTGAAACGGCTGCAAACTCAATCAAGCTCAACAAAAAAGGAGTTGAAAGCCGTCTCAAGCGTACTTGGGTTGTTTGTAACACCTGCGACATGATTCGAAGTGGCGAAACCGACGCCCATGTCTGAAGTTTCGGGCGGGTGGGCGTGGCTTAGATAAGCATTTTGAAGCTAATCGAACGAGCCCTAAAGCAAAAAAGAGCAAAAAATAAATGTACAAACAAAACATTTCTGAAAAAAATTAGCTATGAACAAGCAAAGCAAAAAAAGCGAAAAAAATTGGAAATTGAGCTCGAGCAAGGAACCACAATCATTAGATTAGACAGCAGGCAGTAGACGGACCAAGAGGCCCATTCCCACAGAGCGGCCGGGACTTACGCTCCGGTCCAGTATGAGCTATTGCCATTATGTCAAAATAATGCGTAGTGTAAACCTCCATTTCACAACAGGGGCTACCTGACAGAGGAAGAAAGAAGGGTAATACAGTATGTCAATAGAAACGTGGAACCCATGCACGAGGGTGAGCTCACGCAGTTTCAACGCGCATGGAAATTACAAATCGGGAGAGAAGAGCAAAATTAGAGGAAAGTAACATTAGCCAGATGAGATCACATCAAGCCTGTTTAATTCCGAGGTCACACCATACAATCACACGCTCAACTCATGAACGGACACTAGCTTGCACGTCGCCAAACTGTCTAGAAAATTTGTCTTTCCCACTAGGAATTTTTAGTGAACAGCCAATTCCAGTGCAGTCTGTGTATCTGCACTTTCTCAGTTTCGGGAACTTTTTCTTGTTCAGGAATCTCTTTCTTTAGGAGTTCTACTGAAACTTTATATATATACACGGGTGTGTAAGACCGTGTGTGTGTTTGCATAATATACACGTGCATGGCGGTGCGTCAAATACCAGAAATGTGTGCCAGGTGAATATGTTAGCGCACGCTTAATAAGAAGAAAAAAATCTTAAGGGAGGACAAGTTTAAATATCGCAAGACAAGAGTTCACTGCATTATAATTATACTAACCATCGTATTGTTGTCAAATTGCATTCATAGTTTGTCAGAGAGGGGAAAAAGAAAAATAGAGAGAAAGCCTTCACAAGTCGGAAGAAAAGCAAGTTCGAGCAGCGGCTTTTTACGTCAAGTAGAAAAACAAGAAAAGGGGCAGGGAATATGCACAGAGAAGGAAGAATTAAGCAGTCCTGAAATGTGCGCCAGCGGTGCTAACTTCGCGAAATGAGGTGAAGAAAAAAAGGTGCGGCATAAAAGAAACGGAGCGTCAATGGAGAACTGTCGGGGTAATAGTTAAACGGTGGGAACTGTACACAAACAAGCTGACAAGCAGTAGAAAAACAAACAGTAGAAAAATAAACAGTAGAGAACCAACAGTAGAGCTACAAACAGTAGAGCTACTAACAGTAGAGCTACTAACAGTAGAGCTACAAACAGTAGAGCTACAAACAGTAGAGCAACAAACAGTAGAGCAACAAACAGTAGAGCAACAAACAGTAGAGCAACACATAGCAGAACAACAAACAGTAGAGAACCAACAGTAGAACAACCTGTAACCAGCAAACAGTAAAGAACCAACAATAGAGCAAGAAAGGATAGAACAGCAAACAGTAGAGGATATAGATTGTGCTATAGATTGTGAAGTAGAATAGTGCTATAAATTTGTCCCGTAGTCTGTAAGGCTCATTGCGAGAAATATATGCTTTTTCTTTCTTCCTTTCTGTCAACAACAAACATTAGAGAAACAAACTGTACACAATCAGTTGTGCAGAGGCAGCAGAGCACCACAAGACATAGATTAAGGAATGCCAAAGATACTAAAAAATAGCAAAAAAAGTGGTGAAATAAACAAGTAAGAAAAAAGAAAGCAATAGACCAATAGACCCCACAATACAGGTGAGAAGACAAAAAAGCGGCAAAGCAAAAATACATTTACCCCGGCTTAGATCAATAAGTATCATTAGATTGTAAACAAAAACTCTAAACAAAAGCAATATTTTCCTCGAAACATGAAAAACGGGTGCCAAGAAAACGGCTGAACTTCACATGCATAAAAAAAAAACGGTAAAAAAACAGAAACACGAAAAACGCTAAAAAACAGAAACCCGAAAAACGCTAAAAAAAACAGAAACACGAAAAACGCTAAAAAACAGAAACCCGAAAAACGCTAAAAAAAACAGAAACACGAAAAACGCTAAAAATACAGAAACACGAAACAAGCGGCTAAACAAAACACAAAAAATTATTCCCAAAAATGAAAATAAAACGAGTGAACTCACCGGTATGACTGATAGACCGTTTGGCTGCAGGAGGAGGCTTGGCCGCCAGATGGATGGACTTGCTGAGGCCACCGGTAACTTCGGCCATCAGCGACATGGCCGTCCGTGTGTCGTCCGCGATCTTGGGACCCGCGTCCTCAATCTTCCCTTGTTCCCTGACCTGGGAGGCAGTGGTACAGACTACTGTTACTTTGGGGTACAGGGGAGCGGTGACCGTGTAGGCTACTGCCACAGTGCTGTTGTGCCGAGGACACATATGGATTTCTACGCCCAACTGGTTGCTCGGATGTGCATCTCGCGTGCTGTTTCGATACGTACTTAAAATCGGTAGCATAGATACCGTGGCATAAATGACGTCCGAGTCTCGCATCCGTGCATCAAGTTCTCTGGGTCAAGGAGTTTCAATAGGGAGGAGGGAGGCCTGCGGCCCGTAATTAAATTCGCCAGCGAGTCAACCAGATCAGGTGTGGCTGTGACGCGTTTATGAATCTCATTGGTGGAAGTGACGGGGGAAAAGCGAGTTTTACGGGGGAGCAGCAGACAAACCGATGTACTGATATGCGATTGGTGCATACGGCGACTGGCTGCAGCCACACCCGGCTCTAGAGTTTCACGGACGAGGCTCTTGGCTCCCTCCTCTTTTCTTTTGTCACACTGTATAGTATGTCTAGTTTTAGTTCTACATTTTCTCTCTTTTATCATGTCATAATATGCACTGTAATTCTAACTGCATTGTCTTTAGATTTTATGCTTATGTCTCGTAATACATGTCCGTTTCTCTTTCACTCTTGAGAAGGGCTAGCTGGCCTATATCTTCTAAATTTCACATCCCACTTTCCTCCCTATTTTGAAAACGCTGTAACCGTGCTAACTAGTGTTAACTAGTTCGCTACACCCAGCCTTAGCCGACTGTTTTCTGTACGCTACCATTCATGCTCTCAATAGAAAAGTCTAAAACTTCTTCTCTCGATTCTCTTTTCTCTGGCCAATTGTTTTCTGCAGACGGTACTTCATACTCCCAAGGAACCTATTCTGCTCTAACTCTGAGTCGCCTACGTTTCTCTTATCATCTCATTCATAATGTGTAGGCATTGTGCCAGTGACTCTCAGTAGACCATAATTATGTATAACTCTCTGATGCTAGTGTTTAGTATTATTCTTAAGTTAGTTTTAATCATGAAAACCTTAGGCGCTCTGCCCTAATCTTGTTGGCCACAGTAGGCTACCTTATGAGAACAATAAATGTTTTTTTTTTTCTCTCTATTAAACCTCCTTGTCATTTGCACACACAATTAGATGCAACGATGCAAGACTTGGATGTCGGTTATGCTACCGTATCTATGCTACCGAGTTGAAATATATTTCAAAACGACGAGGGATTTGCTCATCCTAGTTTTCAGTTGCTCGTGCGAATGCACCTCCATGGTGCCTCGGCATAATGTAATTTAGTTTTAGCTGACCTATTTTACCCTAACAGATTTTCATTTAGGCCTAACCTACATTAACGAGAACTGTTTTGACCTAATCTAACTTAACCTAGCACATAAGGTTAGGTACGATGTGATGTGAAGATATTTTTATATAAAGTCAATTTGGCCGCACACCCTGACTATGTAGGTAGAAAATACACAGGTATCGGTTTATGTCTCTGAATAGTTGATCGTTAGGCCCAAAAGCACATCGTGTGCTTGATTTTTCAGGTAAAATTGCAACCCTGACTCCCTCATAAAAACCTAAAACACAACCATCATAAAATAACCAGCTCCTAAACATTATAGTTAGGGAAACCAACAGGCCGAGCGCCTCCCAACCCAACAAACATGTTTAAGAAAATACGAGCCAAGTCCAACTCCCCCGCACTCTAGAGAGCCAACTTCAGAAAAACCTGAAATACAGTTATAATTTTGAAAGATACGAGACTGAACACCCACCCCACTCCCCATAAAAAAATTAAATAAAATTTGGTAACGGAATATTTGTAGAGCCAGCGAGTAAACCAGATGAGGTGTAGCTCGTGACGCGTTCATGAATCTCATTGGTGGAAGTGACGGGGGAAGAGCGAGTTTCCCCCCCCCCCACATAAAGGCCGCGTCCACCCTACCTTAGTCATCAGCTGCCGCAGGAACTCTGCCTGCTTGGCCAGCTGCTTCGCCTTGAACTGCACTCTGATCCTCTTTGGGACAATCTTCTTTTTGACGGCCTTTTGGAGGAAATTGAGCAGCAGCACCCAATAACCAAGCGCGATCATGATCCAAATCACGATCGCGATCTTGTACCAGTCGCTGTATGGCCCTGATGACCCGTAACCTGTGTAGGGTATGAAGAACTGGGGCTATAGTGTGGGCTATAGTACGGGGCAATTGTTTGTATCTTGGATACAGAAGTGAGAATGCAAAGGTCTCAGGATAAATTTAAACAGGGGAGGTCGTATCCTGGATACGGTATGAAGAAATGTATGTATAGTGTTGGAATATTTGTAGCAGTATCAAAAAGGACTATTCGTATATTAGATATAGAAATGGGAATGGAGAGATATCGGGATTAATTTAAAGCAACCAAGCAGTATATGTTATCATTGTTACGGGAAAGACTATTTCGCGTTACCAAATAGAAAAAAAAAACAGGGAACGAACTGTATCCCCGAAAGAAACAAGGTGGAAGATGTTGCAGAACTTATAAAATGCAGAGAAATTAACGAGTTGTATCCCGAATAGAGACGCAGGATCGGATACTCGTCACAACAGCTACATTACACAAATTAAGTACTCACCATATATACTATTCACACAAAACAATACAAAAACAAATCTGTCATACATGACACAAACTAGGTAGCTAAATACTCACCATATCCACACCGTACTCATAATACAAAAAAAACATACACCACATACCCACAACAATGTCATCCCACGAAAAAGGTATGTAAGTACCATACATACCCAAAAGGTACTCACAAAAAAGGTACTCGTACTTACAATGCCCATAACATAGTCATCGTACAAAATAGGTAGGTTCTCGGCATATCCATATCATACTCCCCACATAAAATCGGCACTTAACATCCATCACATGAATTAGGTACCTACTCGTTATTTTCTTCGTGCACAAGTGGTAGCTACCAACATCATTCACCGCATAATGTAGGTTCTCCACCATACCACATAAATATTCCTCACACAAAAAATAGGTACGTATTCACGACATACAAAATAGGTACTAACCACCAATAAGGTCTCCGAAGCCGATGGTGGAGATTGTGATAAAGGTATAGTACAGAGACTCATCGTAGGTCCATCCTTGCATGTAAACAAACCCGAGCGAGGGTAGGAACATGAACACCACGAACCCTATGGTGAGGTAGACCCACGTGACTAGGTACAAAAGCAACTTGCCGTTCTTGGACCGATGGCTGTATTTTTTCTGAGAAAGGAATGGCAGAGGTAAGCATTTTGCTGAAATAGTGGCACGTGTGTTCTTTTCCGAAATAGGTACCTACGTAACATCCATTTTCTTAATGGGGTAGGTATGATACAGGTTTTTTTTTCTGAAATAGCTACGCTAATTTTTCTTTTTTTTTAAAGAAAGACACGGGTCTTATTTTTAAAACAGGTACACACCATAAATTTTTTGCGAAATAGGTATGGCAACGATTTTTTTTCTGAAATACGTATGGCACAAGTGTTTTTAAATACGTAGGAGATACGTAAATATTCTGCTGAAACAAACATACGATAAGCGTTTTTCTGAAACAGGTAGGTTTGACACAAGTATTTCTCGGAAGTAGGTATGACATAGTAATTTTTTGTGAAATCGGTACGACATAGGTAGGTGTTTTTTTTTAATGGGGACATGTGATGTAGGCAAGGGTACGCCAATGTGATTTTTACTTTCATATCTTTTAAGAAAAATAAAAAAAATAAGCGATTGTTCCCAAACTGGGACGGACTGAATAGGTAGATATGGTTTGCTAAGGCGTACTAGCTTTTAGGCTAAAGTTTTTAATCGGGACATACCCTGTGGTTAAGTGCTCCGAAAAATAGGTGAATACTCGGAAATAGGCTATATCTAGGAGAAAGTTCAGCTATACCACGATACCTATTCTTCTGTTATAACTCAGCCTTACACAACATAGAATTTTCCTTAAATCGTGACTTTTTATTTGTAATTTTTCATTAGCCCTTCTAGCCTACATAGACACTAACATAATTTATACCTACTCTAAGTCTCTCACATTGCTGCAACTCTTTCACAGATGCCAAAATCTATACCTTAAGTCTGTTAAAGTTGCAACACCTACATATACGGTATAGACACCAACACATATGCATACCTTAAGTCTCTCATAGAGCTGCAACATCTTCATAGAAAGTATGTTGGAGTTCTTCGCCATGAGGATGCAGGTGAGAGGGACCCCCAACATAGCGTAGAGCACGGCGAACATGCGGCCTACGCGCGTGGCGGGGCATATGTTGCCGTAACCTGGGCATGAGGAGTAGGAGGTAATAGCAGGAACCCTAGTAGTAGTAATAGTAACACTAGCCTAACCCTACATAGGCAGGGCTGGTGGAGCCCGTCAGAGACCCTAAGCTCGTCACTGTTACGAGCTCCAAATTGGTGCCCCTCAAATCAGAACTATAATAAGCCTGGCAAAATCTTCTTATCCATCGGCAGTAAGAAGCAAAATATTAATGATTACCCGGGCAGCGCATGAATGGTGAATCTGTACGACTTTTCACTCTGCATGAGTGATCACTCTGCATGAGTGATCACTCTGCATGAATGATCACTCTGCATGAATGATCACTCTGCATGAATGATCACTCTGCATGAATGATCACTCTGCATGAATGATCACTCTGCATGAATGATCACTCTGCATGAATGACCACTCTGCATGAATGACCACTCTGCATGAATGATCACTCTGCATGAATGATCACTCTGCATGAATGATCACTCTGCATGAATGATCACTCTGCATGAATGATCACTCTGCATGAGTGATCACTCTGCATGAGTGATCACTCTGCATGAGTGATCACTCTGCATGAGTGATCACTCTGCATGAGTGATCACTCTGCATGAGTGATCACTCTGCATGAGTGATCACTCTGCATGAATGATCACTCTGCATGAATGATCACTCTGCATGAATTATCACTCTGCATGAATGATCACTCTGCATGAATGATCACTCTGCATGAATGATCACTCTGCATGAATGATCACTCTGCATGAATGATCAATCTTCATGATGTGATCAATCTTCATGAATGATCATTCTGTTATCCCCTCCTTCCAACGATACCCTAATCAAGTGGTTGTGTTTACTCCCTGGTCCCCCTGCCTGTACATAAGGCAAAAGTAAAATCAGCTTAACCGCACCTCATACTGGGAAACCCACAGGCACTGGTTCGTGCCACAGATATAGGCCAGCTGGCGCCAGAGGAGTATACGGCTGCAGTCGACCGCGGACCGTGCAGAACTATGGCGCCATTGAAGGAAGGCTCTAACGGAACGATCTATGCTCCGATACTCCCCTGCCCTGGCTAGGGTCCGTACCCCCGCAACAGCCTGTATGTTTCATATTCTAGCTTAGCACATCAAAGGTTGGACGCAAAAGTTCCTGTGACATTATAGGAGCCTTCTCTAGTCTGGGAGCCTGAGTTGGAGCAGTTTTACTGTACCAATATTGCCCTCCGCTCGGAACATGGTACTCACCGTACGGTACACGGTACCCACCGCACGGTACACGGTACCCACCGCACGGTACACGGTACCCACCGCACGGTACACGGTACCCACCGCACGGTACACGGTACCCACCGCACGGTACACGGTACCCACCGCATGATGCATGGTACCCACCCCATGGTACGCCCGAACAGTACATGGTACTCACCTATAGTAGTGACCAGAGTCATGGTATAATAGACAGCGTCCACAAAAGACCAGTCAGAGTGCACAGTAATGTACGTGATGACTTTGAGTGCATCTTGGCAGTAGCGCTCGATGTCCTGAACTCCTCGGTTCGTAGCCTGCCAACATAGTAAACTAATTAATACTCTAGACTAATTCAAACTGTGTATTGTACTAGTTGTACTAGAATTAAGAACAAGAATACATCCGCCTGTTGGGGAAACAGATGATATATTATATTATTGATTGGGGCTTGAACCCCAAAAATAAGTCAACCCCTATGGCCCGACCAATATGCTTCGTTTGTAACCATCACACATGTTTGCATATATTTTGAAGCCCCTCAACATTTTACTCCAGCAGCCGCCCCCCGCCCCCACTTCTATACAAAAGCCTGGTGCCGCCACTGCAGACCCGCCGTCAGAAATGGCGAAGAAACTGCAACACTGACCATGAATAGTCAACACTCGCGGCCATTGGCTGGAACTAACTAAGCCAAGACGGCCATTGGCTGGAACTAACTAAGCCAGGACGGCCATTGGCTGGAACTAACTAAGCCAGGACGGCCATTGGCTGGAACTAACTAAGCCAAGACGGTTCAATGAAACTCCGAGAAAAATGCATCAGTGTCCCAGGCGTGGCCAAGATGCGCTACACCGCATGCGTCCAGCCCCGGAAAAGTAATTCCTGTATTTAAGCTTCGAAGCTCGTACCCTTGAAATTGAGACCTCACAAGCTGAAGTCCATGGAAATTGAAATTAGGTCCACTACAATATGATTAGTTTGAGCCGCTCAACTCAAGCACATATTAGTTATTCTAATAGAATAAAAGGCACAGACGTAGAGTCTGCCAAAAGACATGAGGAACCCATGCACGAGGGAATTCTCCCACAGGATCAGCGCGCATGGAAACAGCAAGTCGGGAAAGAAGAGGAAGGCTGGAAAAAACATCAGTAGTAAGAGCATAGAAACGGAAGAAAGCAAAGTAGGCACGAAAGACGGACGTACCGAAGGCGTAGCTAATGGCTAAGATAACCTACAAAATTCCCCTTTGATCGCTGCTCCCCGCAACATGGTTTGGGCGAACCTAGCTAAGCCAACCCTGTGATCTATTAAGCTACCTATGCTTTCTGAGGGGAAATAACTGCTTTCGGACACACACGCACGCACCATCATCCTGAACGGCAGATGCAGAGACACAGACAGACACACCCCGTTCCCAATACAGCCACGCTTACGGCTACATGCACTATGGCTATATAAGCTCATGCTCAGAGTCAGGGCTACGGTATTCAATATCTCCGACGAGTGGTATTTTTTCCGCTTAGGTAAACGATTCTACAACATCTGGGAGGGGTCCAGGGGGCGCCGCTCCCCATAATACGCACCTCTGTGACGTTCCTGGGGGGCAGCATCTCGAAGTTGAGCTGGGACGGGAGCTCCGTCCTGTTACCTGTAATGTAAACAGAGATAATTGAATGTAGGAAGGACTATGTTTTAGCTAACTAGCTACAGTGTACACAATGATTGATTCAGAAATACAGTCTCAAAAAATAAAATTAATTCGGTGATTAGAGAAGGGACAATTAGATTAATTAACCCTCAAATAATCATTGAATTGAACTAAGAAATTGAAGCTAATCCATATGAAACTATCTCTCCTTCTAATAAATCTTGATGTTCTTAATATATAAATAATTTTAGAACAGCTTCATAATTTGTCAATAGTTGACATATTAGCAAATTATTGATTCATGGGTCCAGTGACGACGAAATTGTTTGATAAATAGGTTTCGGTATTAGGTATTTTAAGAAGATTCAAGCCTCCCTAAATAAGTACTAAGCTCTTCTAAGAGAGGAAAAGGAAGGGACATGTAGTATGTCGACAGAAAAACGGGGAACCCATGCACGAAGGTGTTCCCACACAGGATCAACGCGCATGGGAAC
>LQNS02278184.1:5192357-5204907 GCA_001587735.2 Parhyale hawaiensis | reverse complement strand
AGTCGGGGTCGGGGGAAGTCACACAAACAGTGGTCCAGGAAGTCGGAGTCGGGCTCCCCGCCGTCCGACTCCACAGCCCAGATGACAACTGGGCCGCAGCACGGCAGAAATTAAGTATGCTGACTCCGTCGTGCTGAGAGCACATCAAAGCTGCGCCCTCTGGTGGCCAGACCATCGGTTATGCTGGACATGGTCTATACGCTGCCATATACAGCGCCTCCGCTGCCATATAAGGCGAGCCACCAGCTGGTTATGGATTCTGCGACGGTAGCTCGCCCGGTGAGCTGCGAGAGCAACCATAAAATACTTATGGTTGTGAGCGATTTTGTAAGATATGGCACGGGAGTCAATAGCAGCCATATATATATATTTATGGCAATCTTAAAACCAAGCACTAAAATACAGTTTTACGAAGGTACCTAGATTCTTAAATGTATGTTTATATATATATATATATATATATATATATATATATATATATATATATATATATATATATATATATANAGATTCTTAAATGTATGTTTATATATATATATATATATATATATATATATATATATATATATATATATATATATATATATATACCGGTACATATCGCAAATGAATCCCATTTGCAGTGCTGCATCCAATATACAAATAGACCGGTTTTTACGAAAAATCTACGTAAGTATTCGAAGCATGTGAAAGAATAATCGGTAGATTAAGTGCATCAGACAGAGGCTCTAAGCCCACCCGCTTGTCTGAGATGTTAGACAGAAGCGTTGGTTTCGCCATCATGAATCACGTGTTGCCGGTGTTAACAGCAGCCCAAGTACGCTTGAGACGGCTTCGAACTCCACTTTACGGAGCATGAGTGAGTTTGCGGCCGTCTCGAGGGTAATCAGTTCAAAATTAACGCCTAAATTTCGATTCAGCGGGGCGAAACCAACGCCCCTGTCTCAGGTTCCGGACGAGTGGGCGTGGCTTAGATGGACTTTGAGAAGGCAATCAAACGAACCCTTAACTGTAATGTTATTCTGCCTGTATTTCCCTCCGCCTGGCCGTTACGCTTTCTGCAAGAGATAGGGGAACATAACGTATCACTGATACGTCTCGGGAGGGAACAACAAGACTCCGCTGCTGCTCACAAGTTATGGAAGTGTTGTCTCACTTGCATTATATGTTATATATTAGCACATTCCGAAGCCATTCTGCGGGTCCAAACATGGAATATGATGGAAGACTTATCTATTTTGCGAAATTTTTACGGGCCTTGGCCAGCAAATACTTACAAAGTAAAACTAAAACGCCCAAAGGCGAAGACCAACACCCACGGTAGGGGAGGGGCAAATTTCTACGCCGTCCTTGTTGATGGCCAGCTTACTCGAGAATTTTGGCATTTTCACATCTAGGTCAACTCACCAGACTCCCTGCAAAAAAAAATTATCAACATCGCTCAGCTCCTTCTCCCTCTTTTTTAGTGGACAGACAAACAAACAAATACATAGTTAAATCTTCTACGAAAACAATATCAACGCTCTTCGCTTCGGGTGCCTTCAGCCGTCGGTCCTCTTTGCCCTCGTAAGAAGGCCGCAACTGGTCGCGTGTGCCCAGGTGCGGCAGCTAAGGACAGGCAGCACGGAGGGCTGCGCACGGAGAATGGCTCTTCCGGCCCATGGTCCCGGTAGGCGGTGTTGCCATACAGGGGTTGTTTGTTTACGGTCACAAGCAAAGGCCATATTTTGCTGTTATATTTATATACATGACAAATCATATTGTTTTTATGGTAACATCTCTCGCAATTGTGAATGCTTATGGTAGCGTATTCCGCTGGTATGGAAGCGTGAATCCCATTTATGGTAAAGTAGTAGGTACTATGCCGTTGTTCATGCATACGCAATACTAGTGGCAATGTTATTATCAAAGTGACATTTTTATGGTAATCTTGTCATTGTTATTACTGTGCTAATATTATCATGATTTTATTATGAAGGTTTTATTGTCACGGTAACACTATCATTACGGTAATATTATAAAGATGGGAATATCATTGAGGTGATAATACTATTATAGTTATGTCATTACGGTAATAGTGTTTTCATTTATACTAAACATTTAGGTAAGCTGAAGCCGCCCCCCCCCCCCCACCAGGATAACAGTCCACAAAGGGCCGGGGACTTATTGTACGCCAAACAAAACAAAGCAAGGAAGCTACAAAGCGATGACAAACTTTATCTTTATTACTGGATTATACTTATTATAACTAATGGACTATTATCATTGCTAAAAGTATCAGTATTTTCATTGCTGGATTATCATCACCAGAGTATCATTAACATAATTACTGGATTATTATTAATATCTTTACTGAAATATTATTTACTAGGTTGTCACTAATATCATTACTGAATTATCATTAATATTGCTAAAATATTTTACCAGAGTATCATCAACATCATTGCTGGATTATCATTAACATTTTTACTGAAATATTATTAGTAGGTTGTCACTAATATCATTACTGAATTATCATCAATATTACTAAAATATTATTTCTATTGGATTATTGTCATTCCTGGATTACCAATATTATCACTTTTATCATAAATATAAATGCTGAACTGTCATCACAGCATTATCGCCATTATCATAAAACTCGTCGTAGCGTAAGCATGGGCTGTATTGGGAACATCCACGTGTATGTTTCTGCATTGGTCAGTCCAGGTGATGGGTCATACCCTGGCGAGCAATGCGTCACGAGTCGGACCTGACTTAATTAATAATATTTTCATACACTGGAACGTTTCTGACAAAGCATTCGCTGATCATATTATGATATTAAATAGTTTAAGCCTCCATGTCTAGAACGGCGATCTAACAAAGGGAGAGACAAGGGGCATATTATGGCATGTCGATAGAAACTGGGAACCCATGCACGAAGGTGTTCTCACACAGGATCAACGCGCATGGGAAAAGTAAGTCGGGAAAGAAGAGGAAGAACAGAGGAAAGTAACATCAGTAGGAGTATGAAATCGGAAGGAAGCAAAGTGGTCACGAAAGACAGAGTAAGGTAACCACCAGAGGGCGTTCTAATTTTTTTTTATGTTCCACTGATATAAAGTTGTGCAATGCCGTTCAGCCGGAATGTTATGTCCAGTTAGGCAGCCTATGGTTATCCTGCAGTTAGAAGACCAACTTCGTATGATTATTGAGTCAGTTTTCTGATCACTGAGAGGCCGCCACGAGAGGGCGTTTTATTTTTTATCGTTGATGGAATGGAGTTCGTTAATTCCTTCAGCCGAAATGTTACGTCGAGCTATACAACATATACTTATGAGGTCCCCCCAGGGCGTTCGCAGATCGTAGCGGTAGACTATAGAAATGACACGAATAGTTCAAACGGTCGCAACATCGAGTACCTATCCAAGCGAGCTCTCGGGCACTTGAAGTGCTCACTCAGCAATTGATGCCTGATTAGTGGCTGCGGGGGTACTGACCTTTATCTAAAATGGGGGAGGGCCAGGAGAGGACACAGATCGTTGGATAAGAGCCTTCCGTTGGTGGCGTTATAGCTCTTGACCATCCGTAGTCGACTGCAACCGTACACATACTTCTCAGGAGCTTGTTCGCCTATATGTGCAGCACGAATCAGTGCATGTGGATTTCCCAGTAGGGGGTGCGTTCAAGCTGAGTTTTTGTCGTTGAAGGATAAGAGATAGCAGGAAATTCATTATCATACCATTGCAAATAAAAACTAAAACTAATAGCGCCTTCTGGTGGCAGCGACGCTATGATCCAAAATCCAGACGCAATATTTATACTAAAAGTTGGTTTTGTAATTGAAGCACGAGTACATGCTAAACAGCCCTTCACAACGTTCGGACTGTACGCAGTTCTACAACTTGATTTTGCTGGCAAAAACAAAATAAAAAAAAAATCTGGTAGTGGCTTCTCAATCATCAGAGAACTTCAAGCGATATTCATGCACAGTTTCCCAAACTGCAGGACAAATATACGCAGTGCTGCCTAAAGAAACATAACATTTCGGCAGACCGAAGGTGTACAACTTAATTTCATCGGCAACAAAAAGTAAAACTCCCTCGGGTGGCGGCCATTTCGCTCACCAGGAAACTTCTCGCAATTATCCCAACAAAGTTCTTCATCTAACTACATGATAACCTCATAAGTATATGTTGTATAGCTCGACGTAACATTTCGGCTGAACGAATTAACGAACTCCATTCCATCAACGATAAAAAAAATAAAACGCCCTCTCGTGGCGGCCTCTCAGTGATCAGAAAACTGACTCGATAATCATACGAAGTTGGTCTTCTAACTGCAGGATAACCATAGGCTGCCTAACTGGACATAACATTCCGGCTGAACGGCATTGCACAACTTTATATCAGTGGAACATAAAAAAATTAGAACACCCTCTGGTGGTAGCAGCTGCTCTCAGATCGCAATAATTACCGTGTTGGTCATAAAAAACTGACCGTCTAATTGAAAAGTAGGAATGAATAAGCTGTGTAACCCTCCATACCATTCCTCGTATTCGAAGTTGCATAACTACTGTTCATCATAGAAATAAAAAGAGTACGCCCTCTAGTAGCAGTCGCTCTCTGATCCAGTTGATTACTGCCATATCTAAGTAGAGTTCGTCATCTACGTGAAGGGTAATACTATGCCTTCCAACCCACCATTACATTCTGGTTATACGAAGTTTTACAACTGCATTTCACCTACAAAAAAGAGCAGCGCCCTCTATTGACAGCGGTATAGTAGATTACAACTTCGCCTTCTTATTACCAGTTCCCGGAATGTTATCAAAGAACACGCTTGTTCCCCGGCCATGTATCATACATACAAGTGTATAATCAAATAATTAAGATAACTTGACGCCATAATTCGTGTCATTGACGAGCATATATGGAGGGTTGGCTGTAAATATAACACATGGCATTAGGGCAGACTGAGTTAAGCGCACTGACTTAGATAGAACACTGCCGGACTCGTGCTATTTAGCCGTCCATATGCACGTGCCTGCATTGAGGTATAAGGACGAATACAGGCCGCTGCAGGAGTGACTAAAGTGCATTATTTTTACGGGTTATATATAGCTCTGCTTGGCAGCATAGTGGTGGTGGTAGTGGTAGTATCCATAGTGGTAGTATTCATACTACCACTTAGAGGCCATACTTCAATCTTTTGCACTTAGATATTGTGAGCAATTTTAGCGAGGCAGTGTGGTCCATTGCGGTACAGAAGCTTTTTCTTTTTTAAAAGAAGAAAAAACATTACCAACAGCTGGATCCATGTATTGAAAAAACTGCTGAATATATTCGGCTTTGCGGCCCGGTTGTAGAAATGAAATTATATCAATTTTGCAATAATTGCGAGGGTCGCTAACTATATATAACAAAGGGACGCTAACCCTCTATACCGGAGGGCCCCTGACCGTAAACAACAAAGGAATGGAGGGCCATTAACAACCGTATATAACAAAGGGCCGGAAGTCACTGACCGCATATTACTAAAAGAGCCACAGGCCGCTGACCATTAAGCCTGGAAATCCGCAGCGCGCAGAAAGCAAACACTAAGAATCTGCCGCCATAGGGCCGCGCCCAGCTTTGATTTGCACCGTCTTCATAGAAACGCTGCCATCATGTGGACTACTTACAATACTTACGGTAGAATGTACCGGTACTACTATAGGATACACAAAGCATACACTAGTCACTTTACAGCCGTCCTTCGAAAAAAGGACACATGTTCAAATTTTGTTATTTGACCATGTATGGACATGCGTTTTTTTCTGAAGGACGGCAGTATAGGAATATACTAAAGAGACAATGCTATAGGACTATACTAAGGATACACTAATATGGAAATGAACCAAGGATAATTATACAACCATATGGATACTCTACTATAGAGCTATAAAAAACATCTACTTTGCTGCTCACAGACGTGAAGACCCTCACACAAGCAGCCCCTTGTGTTTGAACCAGCCAACACGTGTAATTACCCGATATTACCTCTTCCACCACCACCACCACCATCATCATCGTCATCACCACCAGCACCCTTGCACTCGGGTCGACATGTTTACGACGTGTTTAGGACCCGCGCTGACGCCGTATCCACAATACAGCTGCACTCTACGAATGTACAAGTTTTCTCGAAACTATAACCTTACATGCGTTCGATTGGCCAGCGAAATTGGGATTCCAATACAGTACTTGACCAAAATTTCAGACAGGAGCGTTGGCTTCGCCACTCTGAATGATTTTACAAGCCTTAAAAGCAACCCGATCACGTCGAGAAGGCAGGTAACTCCGAAATCGAAATTTACGGAGCGTAGATGCGTTTTTGGAAGTCTCAAGAGTATCTGCTAAAGAGTCAGCGTCTGAAGCTTGCTTCAGCGGGTCGAAGCCAACGCATCCGCCTTAAGTCCCGAACAAGTCGAGCCTCGTGGTCTTTATTTCACTAGCCGATCGAAGGTGCAATGAACTCGTAACTTTGACAATCGGCAGTCGCCAGCAGCAGTGCGCTTCCCTGGTGCCAGCAGGCATCTGTATTTCCCACCTGAGGGTGCACTCAAATGGACTTTACCTTTCAAGAGCTCCTTTCAAGAGCTAGAAAAAAAGTTACATAAACTCGAGGCTATGCCGCACAGTTAATAAAAGCAGAGCTGCTGGCCGTAAAGCTTACGATCACTAGGTCGGGACTGCTGGCCGTAAAGCTTACGATCATTGGGTCGGGACTGCTGGCCGTAAACCTTACGATCATTGGGTCGGGACTGCTGGCCGTAAAGCTTACGATCACTAGGTCGAGACTGCTGGCCGTAAAGTTTACGATCACTAGGTCGGGACTGCTGGCCGTAAACCTTACGATCATTGGGTCGGGACTGCTGGCCGTAAACCTTACGATCATTGGGTCGGGACTGCTGGCCGTAAACCTTACGATCACTAGGTCGAGACTGCTGGCCGTAAAGCTTACGATCACTAGGTCGGGACTGCTGGCCGTAAAGCTTACGATCACTGGGTCGGGACTGCTGGCCGTAAAGCTTACGATCACTGGGTCGGGACCGTTGGGGGTAAAGCCGTCAAAAAACTATTCATGAGGGGGATTGAATAACATGGGCAGACGGTAAAATGGCCGCGCCCTGCCAAATAACCCCAAAAGCCAAGTATTATAACCCCTTTAAATCCTCAAGGCCAGCAGGAGCGTCCCCTGGTGATGAGGGCAAGCAGCACCTAACTGCAGGAGGGCAGTTACGGCCAGTTCTAACCAGCTCCCTTCACTTGCTGCTTAATTGCAGCTCTAAATCTTCCTGAATGATTTTGTGGTGGGTAGGAGGAACGTGTAGACTTCTGGCGGGGTATCCCCTTCCACCCCCTGTCAATCCCCCCTTCCAACTCCCTCTTCCGGAGTCGGCATTTCCTGCGCTAAGTTCTATGGAAGAGGGAAAATTTTCTTCAACTTTGTTATGCCGGGGCTGCACTAAGCAATCGCACGCACAACTCACGCACTTTCCATGTGTATCTTAGACACCGATTTTCAAACTTAAGAGGCAGCATCAAAAATCGTTAGCGAACTCTGTGTTTTCCCATCAGCCTCTTCCAAGTGAAATTTTAGAAACTAAGGCAGCAATGCCTACCTTCTATGGGTATCTTGGATACCGACTTTCATCCTTGAGTACTGGCTATGGGTATCTTTGATACCGAATTTCAAGCTTAACTAAGTACTTGCTATGGGTATCTTGGATACCGACTATCATCCTTGAGTACTCGCTATGGGTATCTTTGATACCGAATTACAAGCTTAACTAAGTACTTGCTATGGGTATCTTGGATACCGACTATCATCCTTGAGTACTCGCTATGGGTATCTTTGAAACCGAATTTCAAGCTTAACTAAGTACTTGCTATGGGTATCTTGGATACCAACTATCATCCTTGAGTACTCGCTATGGGTATCTTTGATACCGAATTTCAAGCTTAACTAAGTACTTGCTATGGGTATCTTGGATACCGACTTTCATCCTTGAGTGCTGGCTATGGGTATCTTTGAAACCGAATTTCAAGCTTAACTAAGTACTTGCTATGGGTATCTTGGATACCGACTATCATCCTTGAGTACTCGCTATGGGTATCTTTGATACCGAATTTCAAGCTTACTTAAGTACTTGCTTTGGGTATCCTGGATACAGACTTTCAAGCTTCAGAAGTTGTGGCGGTACTTCGGCAGAATTTCAACGAGTCCCGCTCGTTTGCCACAGCCGGGTAGGACTTATCAAACAAAGACTTTCAAAACTGAGAAAATTCCAAAAGGGAGATCAAGAAACTGAGAATACTCTTGAGAGTGCGTCCCTCTGAAACTGAAAATACTCTAGAAAGTGCGTCCCTCAGAAACTGAAAATACTCCAGAAAGTGCGTCCCTCAGAAACTGAAAATACTCCAGAAAGTGCGTCCCTCTGAAACTGAAAATACTCCAGAAAGTGCAACGATATCGATGCAAATTATTTGCTGTCATTTTAACGAGGAGGCTGTAGAAAAAGCGTCTGGAATTTTTCCGCCTGGAAGCCTCTCCAGTATCCAGTTGGATCCAGATCGTACAGTGAAACAGAAGTCTCCGGTCCAGATGGATCCAGATCGTACAGTGAAACAGAAGTCTCCGGTCCAGATGGATCCAGATCGTACAGTGAAACAGAAGTCTCCGGTCCAGATGGATCCAGATCGTACAGTGAAACAGAAGTCTCCGGTCCAGTTGGATCCAGATCGTACAGTGAAACAGAAGTCTCCGGTCCAGTTGGATCCAGATCGTACAGTGGAACAGAAGTCTCCAGTCCAGATGGATCCAGATGGTACAGTAAAACAATTGTTGCACCAGGTGCAGCTGGAGCCAGACGCCTGAACAGATACATCTGATCCAGCTATATCCAGCTAGTACAGCAAAACAGGGACGTCTGGTCCAGTTACATCCAGCTGGCGGTACTAGCTGCCCAGCATTCCAGTAGCCAGTCATACTTTCCTAGACCTTCCAGAACCAGTTCTGGGAACGCACCTCGTTAAATTTAGAATCGTTGTGACTCAGGAGGGTACAAGGTCTACTATGGAACCCCATACGCGGCTGAGAACTACATAAGTTCACTACAGTCTATTACCTACACCATGGGGGATGTTGGTGACGGTATTTGTCTACTTGTTTGTTTGTCTGTTGGTAGCATAACTCAAAAACTAACAGGACGGATCGCCATGGAATTAACAGCAACTGTTGGGAATGTTGCTGATGATTAAATGCTGCGAGATAATCCGGCTACCCGTTGGTCAGTCCTGCCTTTCATTCTGTCTTTCAGCATTGCATTTTGCATTGCTTGGTGGAGGTTTGCCCTCTCGGAGTGCGACTGTAGTTATTACCTCCGCCAATGAGGTTATATTTTCGTCGTGTTTGTCTGTCTGCCGGTTTGTTTGTCTGTCACCAAGATAAACCAAAAAGTTCTGAAGCGATTTGGACAACATTTACAGGGATTGTTAGGTATGTTAGGAGGAACAGATGATTAACTTTTGGTGAAGATATGTCCATCCGTTTGTGTGTTATTTTGTCTGCCTCATTTTATTCAATTCCATAACTCAAAAAGTTATGGATGGATTTTTATGAAATTAGCGTGAGTTATTAGGTATATAACAAAGAGTAAATAACCAAATTTTGGTAATGATCCGTTGGTTCGTTCGTTTGTCATTGTTTTTAATTTTACGCTTGTTAGCACAACTCAAAGAATAATGAATGGATCTTTATGAAATTCATAGAGGCTGTTAGTAACGTTAAAAGACATAAATGATCAAATTTCGGTGCAGATCGGTTTTTTCGTTTGTATATTTGATTCATGTTTATCATAACGTTTGTTAGCAGTATAACTCAAAAAGTTATGAACGGATCTTCAAGAAAATTGCACAAGCTGTTATTACTATCAAAAGGCACAAATGATTGGATTTTGGAGTTTATACAAAGAAAATTATGGCTTCAGAGCCAATTTCAATTTTTTGGTTCGGTTGCCTCGTTTGGCGGAGGTATGTGCTCTCAGATTGCTCTAGTTATTTATCATTTTCTTTATTATTTTTATAATTATTATTACCTCTGCCAAAGGAGGTTATATTTTTGTCGTGTTTGTCCGTCTGTTTGTTTGTCTGTGTGTCAGTTTTTCTGTCACCAAGATTAATAAAAAAATTTATGTGTGGATCTTTACGAAATTTACAGAGATTGTTAGGCATGTTATCAGTAACAGATGATTAATTTTTGGTGAAAATCCGTACATCTGTCTTTTTTTTGTATCTTTGCTTGTTTTTTTTTTTTTTTTGTTTGCCTATATTTCTTAGTTCCATAACTCAAAAAGTAGTAGACTGATTTTCATGAAATTTACATGAAAAGTAAACGACCAAAGTTTGGTGATGATCTGTTTGTTTGCAGCTGTGTTTGATTTGATTTTATTCTAACGTGATTTCTGATTAATTTTCGTTTCTAATGCCCCCACAGGCTGTTTTTCACCAATAAATCCTTGTCTATCACAAATAGGGAAATCACGTTTACATAATGAATTAAGTTTGAAACGCGCAGCGTCTCTTTCACTGTAATAAAATTTATCTATTCTATTTTATTTCAAGATTTTTATTATTATTATTTCTTGTCATACATGTCCGTTTCTCATTCACTCTCGAAAATGGTTAGCTGTTCTATATATTCTAAATTTCCCATCGCACTTTTCTCCTCTTTTTTTTTAAATCCCTATAAACTTCCGTTTACTACTACGCAACGACTTGCCCTAGCCCCCTTTAGGCTGCATACTCTTTAAAAAAAAAAAACCTCTCACCTAAGCTCTGTGTAACCAACGCTTCTCTCAACGGAAAATACCGTCAATATTATCTCCTTATTAAGATGCAGGCATTCTACCAGTAACTCTTTGCAAACTTAATGCCAATTCCCTCCTATGTTATTTTTAGTATTATTCTTATGTTAGTACTAAGCATGAAAACTTCAGGATGCTGTGCCCTAACCTTGTTGTACTCAGTCGCCATATAAGAAATATATGTGTTCCGTTTTGTTTGTTTGTTTGTTTGTTTGTTAGCACAAAAACTGAAAAAGTTAAGGATGGATCTTTATGAAATTTACATAACTTGTTAGCAGCCTAATGCTAAAAGACATAAATGATTAAATTTTGGTGATGATCGGTAGGTACGTTTGTGTGTTGGACTTATGTTTATCATAACGTTTGTTAGCAGCATAACTCAAAAAGTTACGAAGGGATCTTCAAGAAAAATACACAAACTGTTAATGCTTTCGGAAGGCACAAATGATTATATTTTAGTGCTGATACTTAGAAAATCATGGTTTCAGAACAAATTTGAAGTTTCCGTTTCGTTACCATTCCCATGCTTGGCGGAGGTATGCGCTCTCAGAGTGCTCTCTAGTTCATTATGTTATCGCATCATTAGTCCTCCAGCCCTAAAGTTGTACAGTACTATAGCTCAATACTCAATGTTTTTTTTCCAGTACACACAGAGTAATTTCAGTAAGTTTTTACTTAGCTTTAAAGAGGTAACTTATAGAATAAGAATCTAGTTAAACATACCTAATTAAGGGTAGATTCTAACTTATAGTAACAGAAATCATTGTGTGTAAGAGCACGCTGAACACAGTTTCCTAACCTTTTCGAGGAGATTACCCCAAACTGCAACTGCAGAACTAGAAATTACCCCATTGAAAATATACCTATCCGGCAATTTCGTACGGTTACTTTTTTATTTTGGCGAACACATAATGAACTACAAAGGTCCTATTGCCCGTTATGGGCTGCATACATATTGTGTGAAAAAACATAACCTTGAATTTTAAGAATAAAGTAATATTTCAAGAATTAAGACTATCCAATCAAAACTTCACATAAGAAGCCTACTTGGTGCTTTTTTGACTTTTCTTTAAGAATGTATCCCCTCAAAACCATTACTCCCAAAATATGGGTCCATTGCCCCCACTGACGCAATTTACCCCAGCGTCGGGACGCAATTCAATAAATAGAAGAAGAGCCTGTGCAGAACAGCACGGCCTAAACAGGCAAGGGTTAAGAAATGAGATTGCGTCGCTTCGTTTTCCTCGTACCTCGGACGGCCGTCTGCGGGGGATTCCCTGCCGACCTATTCAGCCAACCCCCAGGGGGGCGGGGGGCAGGAATGAGTCAGCATCGGTACGAATCCCTGGAAGACGCGCTGGATGGCAGCCTTTTCTATTCTTGGTACGCTTGGTCTAAATGTGTACCAACTCTGTACCCTGCACCAGTAAAATGTACCCACTGCGTACCCTGCACCAGCGTACTGTACCCACTATGTACCCTGTACCAGTGTGCGGTACACACTGCGTACCCCGTACCAGTGCAATGTACACACTGTGTACCCCAGGAAGCAAAGAATGCAACGGGAGGACTCAATAGGACTGAAATAAAACATAGCTGTGACCGCACGTAGCAAATTTACATCACATCGACGAGTCGAAGTGTTTTAGGTGTGGGGCC
>LQNS02278184.1:5168186-5182907 GCA_001587735.2 Parhyale hawaiensis | reverse complement strand
CAGACCAGGTGCACAGACCAGGTGCACAGACCAGGTGCACAGACCAGGTGCACAGACCAGGTGCACAGACCAGGTGCACAGACCAGGTGCACAGACCAGGTGCACAGACCAGGTGCACAGACAAGGTGCACAGACAAGGTGCACAGACAAGGTGCACAGACAAGGTGCACAGACAAGGTGCACAGACAAGGTGCACCGACAAGGTGCACAGACAAGGTGCACCGACAAGGTGCACCGACAAGGTGCACCGACAAGGTGCACCGACAAGGTGCACCGACAAGGTGCACAGACAAGGTGCACAGACAAGGTGCACAGACCAGGTGCACAGACCAGGTGCACAGACCAGGTGCACAGACCAGGTGCACAGACCAGGTGCACAGACCAGGTGCACAGACCAGGTGCACAGACCAGGTGCGCGGACAAGGTGCGCAGACAAGGTGCGCAGACAAGGTGCGCAGACAAGGTGCGCAGACACGGTACATGTGCAGACACGGTACATGTGCAGACACGGTACATGTGCAGACACGGTACATGTGCAGACACGGTACATGTGCAGACACGGTACATGTGCAGACACGGTACATGTGCAGACACGGTGTGCAGACAAGGTGTGCAGACAAGGTGTGCAGACAAGGTGTGCAGACAAGGTGCGCAGACAAGGTGCGCAGACAAGGTGCGCAGACAAGGTGCGCAGACAAGGTGCGCAGTCAAGGTGCGCAGACAAGGTGCTCAGACAAGGTGCGCAGACAAGGTGCGCAGACAAGGTGCTCAGACAAGGTGCGCAGACAAGGCGCGCAGACAAGGTGCGCAGACAAGGTGCGCAGACAAGGCGCGCAGACAAGGCGCGCAGACAAGGTGCGCAGACAAGGTGCGCAGACAAGGTGCGCAGACAAGGTGCGCAGACAAGGCGCGCAGACAAGGTGCGCAGACAAGGGGCGCAGACAAGGTGCGCAGACAAGGTGCGCAGACAAGGTGCGCAGACAAGGTGCGCAGACAAGGTGTGCAGACAAGGTGTAGAGAGAAGGGATACAGAAAAAATACACCGATATGTTATATACCTTGTCACATATTGCTTCATTAACCAGCCGTCAAAAATGACCAAAGAATTTACTATATTTCTAGCTTTTTTAGTACTAGCGGGTCTTATTTTGCTAAGAAGGACGAGTTGCATGCGTCGTCTAATTTGTTCTTCTATTACTTAAACTATAGAACGGTGGGAGACTGGCGCCAATTCCACTTGGACACGGCAATACCGCTACATGCGAAATCATGCTGGCCAGAAGCTTTTAATAATCAGTACTATATAATAATTCACGTCGCGTTTTTATTTATTTATTTATTTATTTACATATTTATATCTTTCCTGTCACGCTCTATGGGAATAAGATAGAAGAAAATTCAGATTTCAAAATGTAGAAAAAAAAGTGGGATACCATGCAATCTTTTTCTTCAGTATTAGATAGGGGAAAAATAAGGAAGCCCAAAAGACGGCGGGGGTATTGGTGAACTGTTAATTTTTTGCCGTCATTTATATTTATTTATTTATTTATTTATTTATTTATTTATTTATTTATTAAACAATTGTGTCTCCACGGGCGGGAGGTGTTCTTGGATTATTATATTACAGCTTAAATTGAAAATTGTGTGTACATTAATTATAATGACGGCACGGGCCACTAGTAACATAATAAGCTCCTGAAAAAGTAAACGAATGTAAAATATACTTGCAAATAAATCAAATGAACTAGTATGAAATGTTCCAGGTAACTGACACACATGCGTACCTATACTGATGTTGCATAACAGTCTGCCAAAGGCCCTATAGGTCCTCGCACGGCCACTAGCTTGGCATGCATCAAACACAGACGCCATCTATCATAGTTACAACGTAACAATGTACAGTACAGCGCTGTGGGAAGAATACCAAATAAGCTATAATCTATTTTTGGTTCAACGTTCCATCCCTCTCACCGTTTTGTAGTAGGCTGCTCCTACGGAGGCCATCTTTAGATCCTCATCCAGATATGCAATAGCTAGTCCTGGAATAGCCCTCCCTCCTCCGCCAATACTGCAATGGATCGTCCTAAAAACAATCCCTCCCTCTTCAATGGATTGTTCCAAAATAATCTTCTCTTCCCTCCAAGGGTGTAATCATTGTAATGGACCGTTCCAAAAACAATTCTTCCTCGGCGCTAAGAATTAGTGAATCATTCCAAAACAATCCTCCCTCCCCTCCAAGAATGCAATCTATGGTTCCAAAACAATCCTCCCTCCCCTCCAAGAATGCAATCTATGGTTCCAAAACAATCCTCCCTCCCCTCCAAGAATGCAATCTATGGTTCCAAAACAATCCTCCCTTCCAAGAACGAAATGAATCGTTTCAAAAACAATGTGAAATTCCCTTTCAATTCAAAACAATTTACGCATCCCTCTTTGAATACAATGGACGGTTCCAAGAACAAGCATCCCTCTCTCTCGCCAAGGATACAACGGGCAGTTAAAAATGATTGTATAGAAAATTTTAAGCCTTCGTTTCCGCTACAAAAAGTGAACCAGCAGTGGAAAAGATATTGTTGGACATGTAGAAGTTGCTAAAAACGTGGAACCCACGCACGACGGGGTTCGCTCACAGGATCAAAGTTCCTAGGGAAAGCAAGTCGGGAAAGAAAAGGAATAACAACAAAAAGGGATGAGAATGAAAATGGAGGAGAACAAAGTGGGCACGAAGAAAAGACGTCCCGAGCAAGTGTGCCACACCCACGCAAGCACTGGTCAGCAGCGCTTTCGATATCTGGAAGCTAAGCTTTGGAATAATCTTCCCGATCCAATATAATCAGTTCACCAAGATGGTGTTGTCACACTTCGAGAGATCCCAATAATTGTGTTAGGATTCTATAGATAAACGCAACAGACCCTCATTCACCCATTGCAGAAATTTCCGTTACTTCATATCTTCTGAATTTCTCTTTTAACTTTCTTATCTGATGCTTCCAAAAACCATAAATTCTTGTCCCATCACATTATAGTGGAGTGGCAGTCATAGAGTTGAATTAAAGTCGTACCGTGCAGCGTATTTCGTACTGAAATATGTCTTTTATTTGTAAATAAATAAATTGGGCTAAATATATATGAATAAAAAATATTACACCACATAAAAGGTGCACCGTATTTCAAAGAGTAATATGTTAATTTTTAGTTCGAAATTTTCTTCATTTTTCTCATATATAGGACAAAAAAATGTTGATAAAGAATGCCTGTAAAAAATTGTGCCGCTTCTTTAGTTTCTACGGGGCTAAAACTGACTGCCCAGTAGACACCAGTGCAAATCCATATACTAATGATAAATCTCGCCCCATGTGTTAATTGAAAGAATGTTACGTATAAGAACGAACACCTCCGGGTGCTGCGCCCCTAACTTGTTAGACACTACACGCATATTAGAAAATTTATTATTTTTCTCTCTCTCTTTCTTTCTTTCCTACCCCACGCTGCGTAGTGCACATTTGTGCTGAGGGTCCCTGCAACGATCCCCAGGCCAGGGAAGCGGTCCTTGTAATGGTACTCAGCAAATTTGCTAAGTGTGCATACCGTAGCTATCGTGGGGATACTTACCTTAGGGTTAGAAGGGGGGTTGGCTGGTCGTTGAAGCTTCCGCTAAATGCGGCACAGTTCTTGGCGACCCGTCCTCGGCTGCAGCAGTACTTACTCCTCTGGGGCCAATTGGCCTATATCTGCAGCACTAACCAGTGCGTGTGGGCTTCCTAATGAAAGGTGCAGTCAAAGTTAACTTTACCTTCACGTTTTCTTTTCGAAGGCCTAGGTAAAGTTAAGGTAACCGACATAGAGAGTCCCCTGGGCCAGGGAAGGGGGAGTGCTGCTCCCCATAATACAGAATAAACGAACATAACTGACGTAACCATATGATTTATGGTCCATACCATGCCTCCAGACTGAAGAAGGAATGTTAAAAAATAATTATCCTTCTTCCTCCCCCTGAAAATAGACTTTTCTGAAAAATGACCTTCCTGCCACTTCGTTGCGGGTAAGAGACAATTATTCCCCAACATTTTATCCTACCTTGTACACTGTACTGCCAAAAAGAGACTCCCCCTCGCCAGAAGCAATACACTTTTCAAAACAGTTTCCTTTCTTCCCTTCCATTTACGGTGGATAATTCAAAGGCAGGCCAATAGAACCCTTCCAATCACTGGGACATTTTACAAGTATTGCTTCATTTCGCCATGCGCATTCTCCTAAGCCAATAGACACTTTTTCAACTCGATAAGAATATGAACAGTAAAAAAAAACGAATTTCCAACTTTTGTCTGGCACGTGCTCGGCAGATCAATCTCCGGGCACTAAGGTGGCTGACTGTTAAGATAAATTGACCGAATAACCGTCCTCATTGATATCACCTATTAAATTTGCTTGAAAATAATGCTACTTAGATTCTTGTTTGATATCAGATGCATAAATATAGGAATGTATACAAGCACATATGCATGAGCCCATATAGGCTACACAGAGATGTACATTAAAAGGTGAACGCCCACACACTTGCATACGCGTACATAAACATTCGTGCACACGCACATGTAGAACACGTCGACAGGTACACCAATTAGCATGGGTACCTCGCATACCAAACTAATTGATAATTAGTCTGATTAGGCACGGCTGGCGGTGAAGATAATTGGTGGAATATATTAATTGTGTGCGCAAGGGAATATGGACCTTATGGAGCGGTTGCTGCGTTGGTGGTGAAAGTATAAATTAAGGGCAGAGAAAGGGTAAATTAAGGCAGAATTAAGGGCAGAGTGGAACAAAAGATAAATCAAGGACAGAGCTAATTAAATAGCTGGACCTATGTAATTTTTCACTGCTCCCGTAACATAGGACGGGCGAATCTAACTGTATTGGTCTCGAGGGAGCATTAAATTTATAAATACAACCTTAACAAATTAATCAATGATAAAATCAGTACTATATAATAATTCACGTCGTGTTTTTATTTATTTATTTATAACTATTTATTTTTCCTGTCACGCTCTATGGGAATAAGATAGGAGAAAATTCAGATTTCAAAATGCGAAAAAAAAGTTGGGTACCTTGGAATCTTTTTCTTCAGTATTAGATAGGGGAAAAATGAGAGGAAGCCCAAAAGACGGCGGGGGTTTTGATGAAGTGTTAATTTTTTTGCCGTCATTTATAATGACGACACGGGCCACTATTATATAAATAAAACAATGGGATATAGTACTTAGTGTCGATAACAAAAAGAACAATTGTCCATACTCTATTCCAGCAGCATAAGCTACTCTAAAAATATAAAGTACAAGAGCAACATAGACTATAAATAGGTGGGCGGTGTTGCCGTCGCGCGGTCACCCACTCCCTCAAAGGTCAGCTGGAGAGAAGGAAATGCAGAGCTGGTGGCGACCTTGCAGAGTGCAAGGCACCATATATGGGGCGTTTACCCTCCCTTCCCTTAGGGTACGGGGGGGGGGATGGTGGAATAGTACTGGACAATTTATTACCTACAGTACTATAGGCAGCCCTGGGGCGTTTACCTCCCTTCGGGTATGTTGGGATAGTGGAATAGTACTGGATGATTTATTATCTACAGTACTATAGGAAGTCCTGTATATATACGAGCCGTGTATGCATTAAGGATCCATTATACAGGCACGCCACGATTTCAAAACACCAACTTGCTTTACGAACAAATGTTCGTTATACGAAGCGTGTGTCGCATTAGCAACGAGCGTATGCTGATTATGGAATACAGAATATTTTGTGGTTCACTGCATGATAAGCTTATTAATAATTTGCTCATGTCCATTATTAAAAAATACACTTAGCCCTACAAAATCTTAGAAGAGCTGAATAATTGGATAGAAACATAGAATACATTAAAGGAATAGAGCCCTCGTAGAGCCTAACAACTTGCAGCATAGCACATCCTCAAGCGACAACAATCTTATCTACCCAATCAGCAGACACGCTGTACTGTCACCTAGACGACCTCGACCCCCCCCCATCCACGAGGCCATGAGGTTTCAAAACAATGTCTCTATTTCATTTTCTATTTATATACCGATACACACATGGACGTCTTTCAATTAGCTACCCACAGAACGTTTATTATGATTATTATTATTTTTATTTAAATTTCCTAGTTTATCACCGCACCAACCATTAGAACGATTTTCTCTATTGTGTTATTTGTAAACTCAGACAGAACTCAAGTCAAGTTCTGATTTATCACGAATTTTTTTAGTGGCAGTTCTATTCGTGAAGCGGATCGTGTGCGCAGATTGGGATTATTTTTTATCTGACATTTTAACAAGGCAGTTCGGTCGTGGTTAATTTCCTCTATTGGGGTGCCAATTCTGTATTTCTGAGAGTTCTCTATGTACAGGTAGTGGGCGGGGCTAAGATATGGGCCGAACAAAATCTCAGAAATACCCATAGACAATTGGCAACGCTATAGAGGAATTTGACCACGGCCAAACTGCTTTGATAAAATGGTCAGAGAGTAGCTAGCCTAGCCCTATGTCGCTAAAGGGAGTATTTGTGATAACTTTTTTATGAAATTGCGCCGTTACGAAGTTGCAGACTATAAAATAGTCCTTAAGATTGTCGTATATGAATCAAGCCAATGTAAAACGGACCTACGAAAAAAAGACCCAGGTGGTATGTACAATAGGTATTTGTAAAACCGGCTTATATAAGGCCTACTTTATAAAACATGTCGATGTAGAATAGGCCTTTACATATATGATATAACCCTGTAAAAAACAGTCCTATAATATGAGCAAACTGCCCTATTTATAATCCTTTAGAATAGCCTAACGGTTAGGTTACGGTGGTGCACAGTAGGGCCAGGCCCTAACCCAAGCTGTACATCAGGTACCTTGCGCAGCGGGGTAGGTATACATGGTGCATGTATTGAGTAGGAGCCGTGTACCATGAGGCGTGTCCTTGGACCAAATGTCATCAGCAGATGACAGCTGGCCTTGAGCGGACCTTCCGTGTACCCCCAAGGCAAGGCCGCCTTAATTGTAGGGACGGTGGGTTTGTTTACATAGGACGGCTGAAAAGTTCATAGGCGAATATTGCAGCCTATGTTGGCATCATTTCATAGGCCAGTTTACCAGCCGACGCGGTTCTATAAGTTACAATACTAGTAGTAGTAGGTTCTTCCCCCTCCCTTCTTTTCTTCTCTGTTCTCCAGTCCTCTATATCCTACTAACATAATGGCAATAGCTCATAGAGGGCCGGGGTGTAAGTTCCGGTGTCTCTTTGGGAATGGGCCTCTTGGTTCGTCTACTGCCGCCTACCTAATCTAATCTATCTAGTGTAGCACAAGATAGGATTATTATAGTTTCATTGGCTAGGGCTATGTAGCCTATATTTCGATCTCGGTACTTTTACCGGAAAGTCTCAAACGAGTTCTACAAGTCTAAGTCGACCAGTGGGCTACTACTGGCAGGAGAATAAGGCAGAGTGCAAAGGGAAAAGAAAGTTACCTACATAACACGACAAAGTACTCTAATCAGCAAGAACTGCGGCCAGCTAGATGTACCTAATATCCCTCGTGGAAAGTCACTCAGACTGACCTTTGGGCGGGGGCGTACCTGGGGCCCCTAGATATTCAGACAATACAGCGTTAATATAGCTTCAAGTTAGCCTACTGTTAATCGAGTTTTCAAAAAAAACTAAACGTTCCACAATATGCTCATGCTCCGAAATCATAGACCTCCGCCTAGTAATACAAGGCTAGAGAAAGTTCGGTCAATGTGAAGTGTTTGTAGTCAAGCAATACTGACATTTTTAACACTATATTCGGGTGAAATGGGACATTGTTAGGCATTTTTCATGTGTGACGTTTTAACAATATATTCGGGTGAAATGGGACATTGTTAGGCATTTTTCATGTGTGACGTTTTAACAATATATTCGGGTGAAATGGGACATTGTTAGGCATTTTTCATGTGTGACGTTTCAACAATATATTCGGATGAAATGGGACATTGTTAGGCATTTTTATGTGTGATGTTTTCGCCGCAAACGCCTAGGTAGTTTTCGAAATATTTGACTTTGAAGTTCCGATTATTTTTCTTTTGAAGAAAATAACCGCAAGTGTAAGGAAAAACTCTTGTTATATGTTTTATGGGTTAGGTTAGGTCAGTTTAGGTCAATTTAAGTCAGTTTATGTAAGTTTAGGTTTCTATGGGAGCGCCGGATATTTTCTCCCATAGGAAAACAATGGGAACTTCAAAAACATATATACATAAAAACATATAGGCCTATACATATATTGAAAATTAAGCATTTGTGGCAAAAACGTTACTCCAGAAAATCGTCCTACTATGTTCCATTTCACCTAAATATATTCTTAAAAATACCAAAATCGGTTAACTACAAAGGCTTCACATTGGCCGAAAATTCAAATAATCCAGAATCTGGAACACCTTTTAGATAGTCACCAGAATTTAATCGTCTGTTCCTCGCACAACACTCCTAGCCCTGGCCGGTAATTTCATGAAGATCCGTTAATAATTTTTGAGTTATGTTGCTATGAGACAAGAAAACCCAATAAAAACAACTATTTGGGGGCTGAGATAATCCACATTTATTCAGATTTTCAGCAGAGTCCCCATAATGTCAACATATTCCACATGCGGTCAAGACACTATACAAAAGTACCTATCAAAAAAACATAGGCTTCTATCCGATGTCTATAAGGATCTGATGATCGCCAAAAAAAAACCGCTGTGGGTACCGTAAGAAGGTGAAATTATCGGAGTCGTACCGGAACTGCACTGGAATAATTTCATAATCTTCCCGTACGGCACCAACTGCTCCACTGCAACACACGCGACGTCCGTCAGATGGCGTAAGAAATGCATTCTTCCTCGTTTCATTTCCGCAAACAAGGAAGTCGTAAAATTACGTAGGGCGGAAAAAACTAAGTGTTGTAGCTCTCGCGGTAAACAATGGGTATTTATCATACCAAACGCTGCGACCGCTAGATGGCGCCAGCACATGATTTGGCACCGAGTTGATAGTAGGCCAAATTTAGTAAAACAATTAGCTAAACGTTGTAACAAAGACCATTTTGAAACTTGAATATCCGGTCATCAAAAATTACAGCGTCGAATAGGTGCTGACACTGAATACTATGCTGATATCTATATCCCGTTTAGCGTGATCCTTAGCATGTAAACACAACCAGTCCTATTAGGCAAGTAGGCTAGGTATATAATTTGCATATATATATATCTGTATATCAGGCACGTGTAGTGTCAGGTAGGACGTGCCAACCCTGAATGCTATATCAGGCCTGCAGGGTCGGATGAACAAAACCGACTCTGACTCTTTCGTAGCCTAACAAAACAAGCCAATGTTCCCAGACTCCGACTTCTGGTTCTCGCCAGCTTCCGACTCCAACTCTCAGACTCTAAAATTTATGGACACCACAACCCTGAATACTAGTAGATACATTGTTGTACTATGACGAAATATGAATATAATGCAATATAAATACAAATAATGAAAAGAAAGTCAACAGCAAATTAAAATTTAACGTTTCGGGAATTTTTTCCCATCATCAGAAATTTTTAATAAAAACTATATAGAATGCCTAAAAAAAATATTTTTATTTTAGATGACCTATGTTATGCAAGGTGTAGTCAGGGTGGGACCTAAAGGGCGACTGACCATGGTGCGCTATGGGGTTCTTATATAAGCGTTGGACGGTAAAGGAAGCGGAGGAAAGTGGGCTGGTGCAGTCGGAGGAAAAAGTGTCAGTCATGAGTTGTGACGAGGAGTAGCTATATAAGTTTTGTTGGATACACAGTGATGGTGATTTCAGGACGGAGAAAAAAGAACATGTACAGTCGGAGGAAAAAATGTCGGTCATGAGCTTTAGTCTAAAGAGCGACTGTACAGAGCTGTGAGAAGGGACCGGGTGTCAGCTCCGGTACAGTCGGGTACACCCCCCATAAAGTCAGGTAAGTCGGGTTAGAAACATTTGATTGAAATGGCTTAGATCCTAGAAGTCGGGTGGTAATTACACAAGGATTCAAAATGTCAGGTTAGGCAGGCAAGGTCTGGTTTTCTCTAAATCGCACTGAAACGTGGAATTTTGGTTCGATGCAGTAGGTTAATTAACAATAAGTTAGGCGGCCAGGTTAGGATAGGTTTGGACTATTATACCGGTATCACGATAACTTTATGAGTTCTTTTATGTTCTATTTAGTCAGAAAAAGTACGCACTAGATACAAAACTAGAAAAAAATTAGATTGGCAACGCGCCCAAAAGAAAGAACTAATATCTATCCATACAAACAAACGGGACCACTAGGGGGACCCGGTAGAAGTCTTCTATTTTTAACTGGTGAGACATATGGAGCGGGAAACCAACCTTCCATGGCACCTTGTCTCCAGACCTTTACGGAACGATAGACATCGCGTCGGCAGTCCAATATAAACAAGGTACTATGGCAAGAAGAAGGAAGACTTGCGGCGGGTTACGACGGGCGGGTCAACGGCGAGTGGATTAACGGGCGCTTGAGTGACACTCCCGTTAAGGGATTTACATACTTATGTACCTATGGCCCGTTACCCATGGCAGACAGACAAACAAACAAACACCGACTGTTTCACGGAGTACTCGCAGTATCACAGGCCGGCCATCTTCCGCTATCTTTCAAAGTTCAAGGCTGTACAGCTGGTGCCAGTTCCAGGGATCGGGCTGGAACGTTTTCCTTGTCATGGAATCCTGGAATAGTTTAGGCAGCAAAAGCGGCGTGCTCTGCTCGTCATATATGACGACAAGTGCTATAGAATGATAAAATAATATTATAGCTATTTCCTACGGAGGAAAAAAAAAGAGATTTTTCGTGGTGTAGAAATTTCACCGATGACTATAGGAATGTGAAATCAAATCTTGCGAAATTTTATATTTAGTACTGTCCGTCCGTATCCTGGATGCGCGCGCCCATGCCTACAGCTCGCTTGTTGTGTTCGCTACGCAAGTAGTGAAGAGAGACATGAACGACACTAACATAATTAGAGCACGCTGAGAGTGCATACCTCCGCCAAGCAAAGCAATGTTAATGAAAACAAATTGATGTAGCAACTATGATTTGCTCTTTATTGGTACAAATACCTGATCATTTGTGTCTCTAGACGGTAATAACAGGGTCTGCAATTATCTTGAAGATCGGTTCGTAACTTTCTAAGTTATGTTCTGACAAACATTTTGACAAATACACAAATAGACAAACCGATCATCGCCAAAATTAGATCATTAATGTCCTTTCTTTTAACATTTCCAACTATTCCTGTAAATTTCAAAAAGATTCGTTCATAACTTTTTGAGTAATATTGCTAACGAGTAGAACATAAGACAAAAACAAACAAAATTACAAACAGATCAACACAAAAATTTTGTTTAATCTTCGTAATATACCTAATAACTCCTACTACTTTGAAAAATTCTGTACATAGCTTTTTGACTTACAACAGTAAGAAAAAAAGGGGCAGGCAAACAAACGGTTGCACGGATCTTCACCAAATGTTGATCATCTGTTCCTCGTAACTTGCCTACTAGTTCCTTGTAAATTTCGTAAAGATCCGTTCTCAACTTCTTGAGCGATCTTGTTGACAGACAAAAAGACAAACTCGACAAAAAAATAACTTCACAACCTCCCTGGTGGAGGTAGGTATTATGGAAACTAGTTCAAACTTCAGAGAGAAAAACAAAGGGACATTTAGTACGCTGAGAGAATGTGGAATCGATGAACGAGGGTGGGTGTTTTCGTACAGTATCAATGCTTATGGAAGCAGTTAGCCGGGAGAGAAGAGGAAGAAAAGAACACGACGTGGCAAAGTAAGCCTAGTTGCATAAAAATGGAAAGTGAGCAAAGGGTGGGCACGAAGAAAACACGCCCCGAAGACCTAGCCACGACTAAGGAGATTTTAAACTAAGTAATCTAACCCGATTAGCTAAACTTGCGCGAAGCTCATCTGGATCTCTCGTGGAACTTGCTGGGACCTTCAATTCATAGTGTTCGATTCCCCCCATACGAGCGATTTTCAGACCTTAACCCTATTCGTGCCAGCCCGTTATTTTGCTGCAAGGGCTCGCTGTTGTATTGTACTCTTACGGAGGGAAATAAGCCCGTTTAGCGAGGCGCCCAGACTGGTACTGAAAGGGTTCACTGCAAACAGATTACGCTTGAGATGCGTCAGTTCGACAGTGCAAAAACCTCCTCCCATACACCTCCCGCAATTCCAGATAGAACTGCTCAAGCCTCCTGCTGTAATGCGGCAAATCCAGATTACGAATGGAAGTCAGGGTCCCAAGACACCTTACGGCGGGTGGCTAAAGGGACAGCACTGACCCGGAAGAGAGAAGGGTAAGACCCATGCGACCGTATCAAGGATACAGGCGGCCGACACCTCTTCGGTGTACCATTGTGGCGGCACGCGTCTAGGGTAATGGGAGGTAATTGAGGGGTATTGTTACTGGATAAGTAGGAGAGACAGGAGAAGGACATACGGAAGAAAGGATATGGAAGAATAAACTGGAGGAGAGACGCAGGGTTAGACAGGACAGACAGGAGAAAAACAGATGATTGACGAGGTACCTAGAAAACGGGCTGACGGTAGGGGCGACAGCCAGCAACAGGATAAGACAGAATGACGGCGTACAGAGCAGTACTGTGGAACTTCTCAGTAGCTAGACCAGGCACTACCATATACATAGGTACATGCTAGTGCTTACTACCATAGTACTATTACATTCAAGTATGTACCTATTGCTCATCACATAACATGGTTAACCCAAGTAAAGCTACAATAGTGCATTGCCTGGACGCCATTAATATCGCTGCCCTTACGAGATGCGTAGGCTACTTCATGTCTTGCCGTATAGGTTACAGCTATTGCCTCAGAAGCCGACTGTAACCGTATAGGTTACAGCTATTGCCTCAGAAGCCGACTGTAACCGTATAGGTTACAGCTATTGCCTCAGAAGCCGACTGTAACGCCAAGAGTTACATCACAGTATCACTGTAACTTCCTCACATCACATTATCCCCGTAACCCCCTCACATCACAGTATCCCTGTAACCCCTCACATCACAGTATCCCTGTAACCTCCTCACATCACAATATCCCTGTAACCCCCTCACATCACAATATCCCTGTAACCCCCTCACATCACAGTATCCCTGTAACCCCTCACATCACAGTATCCCTGTAACCTCCTCACATCACAATATCCCTGTAACCCCCTCACATCACAGTATCCCTGTAACCCCTCACATCACAATATCCCTGTAACCCCCTCACATCACAATATCCCTGTAACCCCCTCACATCACAGTATCCCCGTAACCCCCTCACATCACAATATCCCTGTAACCCCCTCACATCACAATATCCCCGTAACCCCCTCACATCACAATATCCCCGTAACCCCCTCACATCACAATATCCCCGTAACCCCCTCACATCACAATATCCCCGTAACCCCCTTATATCACACAGTGTCGCCTCGCGGCCCCGGTTCAAGAGGCTGCGGCACAAAATGGCGTCGCTCAAACACTTCGGCAATAAATCTCTAGAACGCCAGGATCATAAACTAGCCAGAGCGGCATAACAATTAAGCCATCTGGCGCCTGCAGAATGGCGTATCACAGATACGGACTGACTGGCATACTTATCAGTACAGGGCAGTGCAATCTGGCTTGCAGCACTGGGGCATGGTACTCGCTGGGTCATAGTGAGTTCTGTTCTCGGAGGAAGTATAGGGGGAGACGACATATTAAACATAAGCTTTATTACCGGCGGCCCACTTTCATGGTACGAGCTGGCTGACACCCTGGCTGACTGGAATGGCTGGCATAGATTAATGTTGCGATTTCTTTTAGCTGTGAAACGGTAGACTCGTGCTTTTCTCCATTTGCATTAGCTGCAAATCTGTCCAGGCGGAAAATTTTCAGATGTTCAGTGTTTCAGTGCGCTGGACGTAAATAGCATTCGGTATCCAGGTTACGATGCTCCTTAAATATTTATCAAGTTCTGATTCCTTAACAATGACTGTTTGCAAGAAGATGTTGCAAAACCGCTCGTGCTAGTATATAAACGGCTGCTGATGTGATGCAGGCCACGCAATTGAGTATCTTATATCTGAAGTGACTTCGAGAACGGAGCTCATTAGGACGCCGCTGCGCAGCATGAAAAAGCCACCCCGATCCCATTTTTTTTTTTTTTTTGTCGCATTGCGAGGGCATATATTATCTCCCCCTATAGTTACAGTGCCACACCAGCGCCACAACCGCTCCCACCCATGCCACAACCGCTCTATTTCCGTGCCACAACCGCTCCCCATCCGTGCCAAAACCGCTCCCCATCCGTGCCACAACCGCTCCCCATCCGTGCCACAACCGCTTCCCATCCGTGCCACAACCGCTCCCCATCCGTGCCACAACCGCTCCCCATCCGTGCCAAAACCGCTCCCCATCCGTGCCACAACCGCTCCCCATCCGTGCCACAACCGCTCCCCATCCGTGCCACAACCGCTCCCCATCCGTGCCACAACCGTGCCACAACCGCTCCCCATCCGTGCCACAACCGTGCCACAACCGCTCCCCATCCGTGCCACAACCGCTCCACATCCGTGCCACAACCGCTCCCCATCCG
>LQNS02278184.1:5100320-5115829 GCA_001587735.2 Parhyale hawaiensis | reverse complement strand
TCGCGCCCTGGCGGCGCACGAGCCTGTGGATAACCACGGGAATAATTCGGCGCGATATAGGCATTGTGCCACTGAAGCGCTAGTAAAACCTTTACTACTACTACTACTACTACTACTCCCCCTTTCAGCATTAACATTGAGTAGGTAGCTACCTATGTGTGCACACTAAAGCTGAAACTTACAGTCATATACATTAGTACTTATGAGATATTTAAGTGTGAATGACTGACATAATGCGAGCAGGGTTGTAGTGTCGGTATTAGTAGGAGTCAGGCACTCGCGTGTCCAAAGAGTTGAAGAAATGGACTGATTCGTTAGGAATTGGAGGTTTTTGTCGTTGGAGATGAATTCAGGGACTTGCGAGTCACTGGAGCTGCCTTGAGAAGTGGTCTATCTGAGGCCGCAGTCCTCAGTGCAAGAAAAACTCATAGCGCCGCTGCCCATAGGCCTATGTCCATTCCTGTCCCTGACGAGGCCATCCTATCTTTTGAGGAGCAGCATTCCCAGCAGGGTTTTATAACCTTTGTTAAGCCTTCAGTTTTTCTTCTGTAGCTACCCACTTTGCTTCCAGATTCATACGCTTAGCCTACCTACTGATGATGTTTTTTTTGTGTTCTTTGTCTTCTTTTAGGACTTACTTTTCCCATGCACATTGATTTTGTTTGACAATATTTTCATGCATAGGTTCTATATTTCTAGTGATATAGCTACTGTGTCTCATTTTTTTTTATTCTTTGGTGGTTAGGTATTGCCTTTGTAGTGGAAATGGTGGCTTAAATTAGCTAATAATTAATAATAATTTAATAATTAGCTTTTATTAAAAACACAATGGGTTCACAAAATACGCTTACAAGCTTACAAATACAAACAAAGTAGCCAAAATTCAACCTAGTAATTAGGCCCAGTCACAAGTATTGGTGGCCATGTACAATGAGAATAAATAGATACACTCAGCCTACACCTGCAGACACGAATGGCATTGAGCTGCTCAATTTCAGACAGGAGATAGAAAGAACTCTTGACTGCATTGGTACAGAGAATTTAACAGATTATCCTTGTACAGCTATAATAACTAGAGCACTCCGAGTGTGCATACCTCTGTCAAGCAAGGCAACGATAATGAAAAAATTCCGATTGGTTCTGAAACTGTGATTTTCTTTGTATCAGTGCCAAAATTGAATCATTTGTGCCTTTGATAGTAATAACAGCTTCTGTAATTTTCTTGAAGATCAGTTCATACTTTTTCGAGTTATACTGCCTACAAACATTCTGAAAAACGGTCAAACACACAAACAAACCTGATCATCACCAAAGTTTATTTATTCATGTCTTTCAGTATTAGCTAGCTACTAAAAATTCCTGTAAATTTCATTAAGATTTGCTTACAACCTTTGAGTTATTTAGCTAATATACATAAATTCAAACAGTAGCTAACAAGCAAACGAACAAACAAATCATTACAAAACTTAGCTCATTTACTCTACGTGACATATAGCTACCCAACAACTCATGTAAATTTCATAAAAACCCGTCTAGCTATAACTTTTTGAGTTATGGTAAGTACAAAAAAATAGGCAGAAAAAACAAATGGTTGAACAGATTTTCACCAAAAGTTAATCATCTGTTAGCTACTGCTAAGATCCCTAACATCCATGTAAATTTCTTAAAGATCCGTCCGTAAGTTTTTGAGTTATCAATATAACGGATGAACTCAACAAAAACAGGACCTCCTTGGCGGAGGCAATAAGTAGTTCTGCTTTGTAATTAGCATAGCATCAGCTGTGGGGTTCATGAGGTGTTGCCCATTAGACTGTGTTGCTAGACCTGCAGATTTTGAAGACTGTAGGCTAATTGATATTCATTATTAGAAAGTTCAGTGTTAGTTGAATCTTCTAGCACTAGGCCTGAGACGAAGTCATGTTACATTTCGAGTGTAATAAATACGGATGCAAAACCGTATTGACTGCAGATTTGTGGAGTTGGATACACACAGTGTGACTCCAACTCCTGGTTTGAGGCCAGTTTCCAATTCCTGGACCTCAAAATATACCAACTCCCCGACTCTTGTTGACTGTCTCTCATTTTTCTGTCATTCTCAGAAAAGGTCAAAGGCCAAGAAGCGCAAAGTGTCCGGCGCCGGGCCCACCCAAGGCAAGCAGAAGCGGAAGGGCCTGCCATTCGTCGCTAACGAGTTGCAGTTCCATAAAGGATCCACCGAAGACAAGCCTCCCGCGGAGGAGGACGATGATGACCTCGCGGAGACTTTGGACTCGAGCGGGAAGCCTTCGTACTGCAGCAACGGCAGGATTGGGGTGTTCTCTTGTCTGCTGTGCAACTTTACCACCACAACCAAGAAGTATCTCAACAGGCACCTGCGAAGGCACGAAAAGACGGCCAAGCTGACGTGCCCAACGTGTAACTTTGTGTGCAGCAACGCCATTAAAATGAAGAAACACCTCGAGGGGCACGTGGGTCTGCACTCGTGCCTGCTGTGCCCGTACGCCACCGTCCACAAGGAGGAACTCGCCCTCCACATGAGTGCCCACACCGATAAAGACTCCGTCAATGCTGTGAGTGCAGAGGAAGCAGAGGACCTACAAGATGACTCTGTTCCCATGGACATGCTGTACCCGAGCCCCGGCGGTGAGGAGGTGCAAGAACAGGACGGAAATGAAAGTGAGGAGAGCGAGCCGCCTGATGTCACCATCAGCAAAGTGCCTATGGCTGGCTCCCCCAACTCTGAGGAGCCTGACAACAATTCTGGCCAGTCCGATCCCCCCGTGGGTACGACACTTGAACAATCCACCAACGCAATCCTGGCGGGCTCTCAGTTTGCCAACCTCGTCCAAATGCTGCTCGAGTCCAAGAGATGCGCCGACGCTACAACAAATTCGATAGTAAAGCAGGAGCCAGCTGACTCCAGTGCAGAAGTTCCAGAAAACAACTGCAACTTTCTGCAGAGCTCGAGTGTGTCCCAACTGCCTCTCTACACACAGCTGTCCGTACTCGCCAACATGTCCCTGCTGAAGCCTGCAGTGAACAACGATGTTCCGACCCTTCCCCCCGATGCCTCGAGTTCTCAGACCATCCCCTTCACTGACCCTGCGGATGAAGTGACCTATTCATGTCAGGAGTGCGGCTACACCACCAACAGGAAGGACCACCTCATCAGGCACCACAACCAGCACACCGGCAAGGGCATGCAGTACTGCCCTCACTGCCCCTACTCCACGGTGCGCAAAGAGCACATGAAGCGCCACGTGAAGCTGCACACGGAGGGCGTGATGCGGTGCAAGCAGTGCGACTACAAGACCCGGAGGAAAGAACAGTTCCGGCTGCACCTGCAGAGCCACGAGGCCAGCGACCATCTCAAGTGCCCCCACTGCAGCTACATCACCCTCAGGAAGGAGCACCTCAAGCGGCACCTGCAGCGTCACATCCTCGACAGGGCGGCCAAGTGCCGCTTCTGCCAGTACACTACCGACCGGAGGGAGCGCATGCAGAAGCACGTCGACAACCTGCACCCGACCATTGGGGTGGTCGAGGAGGTGTTTGTTTACCTGGTGCCGGAGCCTGGCATGGCCGAGGACGACCACAACCTGGAAGATGGTGATGGGGGTCCCATCGGAGATGCCCCTTCCCAGACAGAAGAGGTTGACTCTCTACCCTTCGTCAGCGTTGAGGCCTCCAGCATAAAACAGGAGACGATGCCTGTCGCTGCTGCTGACGAAGGTACAGTGCTTGTCTTTAGTCTTAGCTGGAACTGCTGCCATAATAATGCAGTTTAGCCTAGCCAGGTCCTCAGAAATTCTGTCTTTCATGCCCACTTTATACCCTTCCCTTTTCTACTTCTACTGATTAGGCTTTGTTCTGTGCTTTCTCTTCTTTCATGACTTGCTGTTCTCATGCACGTTAATCCTGTGTGGAAGCACCTTTGTGCCTTGGTACTAGTCTATGTTTCTCTCGTTGTACTAAGTCTATGTTTCTCTCGTTGTACTAAGTCTATGTTTCGCTCGTTGTACTAAGTCTATGTTTCGCTCGTTGTACTAAGTCTATGTTTCTCTCGTTGTACTAAGTCTATGTTTCTCTCGTTGTACTAAGTCTATGTTTCTCTCGTTGTACTAAGTCTATGTTTCTCTCATTGTACTGAGTCCCTTGTTTCTTCCTCTGTTAGATCGCCTTTGTTGTGGAGACGGAGGCTTAAATTTTGCAATATTACTTATAATAACGTCCCATGACGATATAATATTGATATCAAACAACACCCCATGAATTATGGAAACGGAACTTCAAACCAACGAATAAACAAACTGACTAGTTCGTCTTAGTATCAGGGTTGGCGAAAACCATGGTTTTTTGGTTTAGGTACTTGTTTTTTGCATATTTCGTTATTTTTATCTAGTTCTAGGAATTTTATCCAACATTTAAAGGAATTTCTGTTATGTAAACATGTAGCTAGCTAATCAACAACAATCTTAGTCACTTCATTTCAACTTCCTTGATTAGAAGAATGATTTTAAGAAAAGCGGTGAAGAAAAAGCAGCAGAGTAGGCCTACCTGTATTAGCTATGGCTACATTTAATATCCAAACTGCAGAAAAGTCTCTGAACCAGTCTTTCTTGTTTGTGTCTTATTTGACTCATCTTCTTCACTTTTACACGAGAAGAAATTCGAGGTAATGGAGGGGGGGGGGAGCAGCGGCATTCTTTCCATGGATTAGCTCTTTTTGAATAAAAACCATTCAAATCGAATAAAAACCAAATAACCATAAAAACCATGGTTTTCTTGGTTGGTTTAAACCATGGCTGAGTATTAGTATTACTAAGATTACTACTGTACTTTGCATCACTAGCCAGAAATCACAACGGTCAAGACTCATCTGTAACTTTATTTTTCGCAGACGTTGAACCCTCCGCAGCTGTTGCAGCTCCTGAGGAACCTACTGCTGGGGATGAGGCTAACTCAGAAGGTGAAGAATGCTGCGCCCTCAATTACGTGGCCACCTGCATGGAGGAACCTGCTACTGGGGATGAGAGTCTTCCTGCTGGAGATGTAAGTTCGTCATAGAGATAAGCCTCTTTGTGCTGGAGAAATAAATCTTCGTGCTGGAGATGTAAGTTCGTCCCAGAGATAAGCCTCTTTGTGCTGGGGAAATAAATCTTCGTGCTGGAGATGTAAGTTCGTCCCAGAGATAAGCCTCTTTGTGCTGGGGAAATAATTCTTCCTGCTGGAGATGTAAGTTTGTCCCAGAGATAAGCCTCTTTGTGCTGGGGAAATAAATCTTCCTGCTGGAGATGTAAGTTCGTCCCAGAGGTAAGCCTCTTTGTGCTGGGGAAATAAATCTTCCTGGTGGGGATATTGGTCTTTCTGCTTGAGTAATGCATTCCCTACTGAGGATGTAAGCCTTCCTGGTAGATATGGGAGCCTTCTAACTGGAGATATTGGTGTTCCTGATGGGATATAAGTCTTTCTACAAGCACTAATAATAATGACATAGACCGCAACAGTACTTGACTCTTAGGTCTGACGCTGGCGGCCAAAAGTCGGCAACGGAAAAATGGGATTTTCTCAAGAGCTATTCTTTTCCACCCATCTAATACTGAAGAAAAAATTGCAAGGTACCCAATATTTTTCTTGCGGAGAAGGTATCTTGGATACTGCGGGGATGCACTTGGGCGCTTGCCTGCATGACCGTGTCTGGACATGTTCATAATAGCTCTTGAGAAAATCCCATTTTGGCCGCCAGCGTCAGAGGCCACTTGGACCTAAGAGTCAAGTACTTTTGCGGTCTATGATATTGATGATAATAACAATGATGATTGATACCTTATAATACGACCATATAGGCTAGGTAGGTATTTGTTTCATATGTATGCAATGCCCAACACATGAGCGCCATATCCTGAGGTATTCAAGGGAAGGAGGCAGCTGGCCTTACTTTGAGCTCAAGATGTATCTATATTTTACCGTAATATATTGCATTATTTTATATGAAGTAACTTAGTCACTTCGTGTACTGTACATCATCGATTTACAAGCTTAGCGTTTCATTCAAGTCTTCTTTTTTTTTAATTTTTAAGAGTCTCTCTACGAGAGCGCTCTACCCTACTGAGACTTGGTTCTCTGGGATCCCAGTTCTTGCTGTGCTCCTTGATCAAGTTAAGTATCAACAAGGGCAAGCTGCCTTAATATGTAGTCACGTGTGACGTGGCTTAGCACTTCGCATTTTTTATGTGTAGGTACAGTACAACACCTCAAACAGAGACTCCCAAAACAGGGAAAACTAGAAAACTCCAGGAGGGGCTACCTTGGAATCAGGGATGATCCAGAAGAATAGACTGCTCACAGCGTCATTTGTTATAAATTGTAGCAACAGCCAACCCTATTTTGCGTGACCAGCAACAGTGTGTAGCAGGACTTAATTGGTAGTATATTCAGCTGCGCCACTTCACCATTTCGTATGGTGGTTGCTGAAGGGGGAACGTTGTACGAATGTAGGGGAAGCGAGAATGTCGTAGAAGTTACCATTTCAAATCCGTGACATTTCGTTGTAGGAGCTTCCCTGCGCTCACGGGTGCGTTTGTAAACCCGTTGCTCAAGGTTCAGGTGAATACTGCTAACCATTCTGCTTTCGCAGGTGGAAGACAAGGACGGCGAGGCTGTGGAGTTGCTGTCGCCCATCGTGTGTGGCGAGCGCGGGCAGGCGAGCGATGACGAGTCCAGTGACTCGGAGGTGCACTTCGAGCCTTGCCAGGACGACCCTCTCGCCATGCCCAAGGACGAGCCCGAGCCCGTGCCGATGTACCCATCCCTCGAGGCCGCCCAGACCCTCGCCAAGGCGAAGGCCGACAAGCTGGTGCTGACGGAGCAGCAGAAGATCATCATGGGGCAGATCCAGCAGCTGCTGCACCAGGAGCTGCTGCAGAGCACTGCAGCGCAGCAGCAACAGCTCATGTCCCTGCAGCAACTGCTGCAGCAGAACCAGCTCGACCAGCAGCAGGTCGACGCCCTGCTGAATCAGCTCGAGCTGGAGTTCTCCGGCAACTGCGCACCGACTTCCGTGGGTTCAACCCAGGCCACCAGCAGTGCGGACCTGCCCGGAAATTCTTCATCGAGCCCCAGTGGTTCGACGACCAGCGCCCCAAGCACCTCGACACCGTCGACCTTCAAGCCTCCGCCACTCCTCAAGAAACCCAAGACTAACCCGGTGATCCCGGACACGTTTAACTGTCCCCGCTGCCCCTACAAGGCCGCCTGGAACGAGGACCTGGAGCGCCACATCCAGCTGAAGCACACGCGGAAGGTGGTCCTGAGATGCTCCGTGTCGTCCTGTGACTACACCAGCACCAGCAAGGACGCCCTCCGCCAGCACGTCAAGATCCACAACGAGGCCAACAGGATGCAATGCAACCACTGCAACTACATCACCTGCCGCCCCTACCACATGAAGCGCCACATCACCCGGGTGCACCCGCTGGCCAACGTCAGGGACTTCAGCCGAGTTTGTGATTCGGCCGTCGACCCAGTGCTGGTGGAAGCCAAGCTCGACGGGGACAGTGACACGGCCGGCACCTCCCAAAGTGCGGCCGATTCCAGCGCGAGAATTCCAAGCACCAGCATTCCCGATATTTCAAATTCTTCGCCCGTTTCAAGTAGTTCTTCAAACACGTCTTATGCATTGAGCAAGTTTTTCAAATCGGGGTTATTTAACGGGGCCGTGGCCAGACAAGGAGGATCAGCAACGGGCAAGAAGAGAGGTCGGCCCAGGAAATTGAGCAGCCCGTCACCCTCGAGACCAATAAAATTCCCTAAGTTGGATGAAAGTGAACAAACTTTACGACAAGATGACACCGAGTTGCGAACTGAGGTGAGTGATACTCGAGACCAATAAAATTCCCTAAGTTGGATGAAAGTGAACGAACTTTACGACAAGATGACACCGAGTTGCGAACTGAGGTGAGTGATACTCGAGACCTGTGAAATTCCCTAAGTTGGATGAAAGTGAACAAACTTTACGGCAAGATGACACCGAGTTGCGAACTGAGGTGAGTGATACTCGAGACCTGTGAAATTCCCTAAGTTGGATGAAAGTGAACAAACTTTACGACAAAAAGACGCCGAGTTGCAAAGTGAGGTGAGTGGTATTTTGGGACTTTATTGCCTAGACCACGCTTGCACTCTCAAATTATAAGCGGGCTCTCCTCGAGGCGTAGGATGAGCTATTGGGTTATGTTGCTTGGGTTCGCCCTCCCTATATCGTGAGGAACAGCTCCCTTTGGGAAGCCATTGGTTACCTTAGCTGTTGTTCGTTGCCATCGTTAGGCCCACACCAGCTCGGGGAGAAGGTTCTGGAGTGGGCCTGGTCAGAGGGGAGAGAAAGTCAAAGAGAGAAAGAGAAGCAAGGAAACGTGCAGCTCCAAGTGCGTCCAGCCAAGGACAACTCGTTTAACGATCAGAGAGGTGACAAGGACATTAGTAGAGCTAGGCTTTTGGGACGTCTTTTTTTGTGCCCATTTTGCTTCCTTCCAATTTCCAAACTGCTACTTACAACTTTCTGTCCTTTTCTTCCTCTTCTTTCCCGACCAACTGCCGCGCCCCCTAGAAGACCTTGCAGATTGCCATAGCCATTAGCTAGGCCTTCGGTCAGTGTCAGTTGAACACTACTAGACTACTAGGCCTTCAGGACGACTGTTTTTCGTGCACAATTAGCTTCTTTCCACTTGCCAAGATTTTTTATCACTTCGTGTTCTGCTCTTCCTCTTCTTTCCCGACTTTCTGTTCTCATGCCCTTTGATCCTGTGTGAGAATACCTTCGTACATGGGTTCCACGTGTCTATCGATATACTACGTGTCCCATCCTTTTCCTGTCTTAGAACAGCTTAGTATCTACTAATTGAGGGAGCCTTAAACTAATGCATAATGTAATTGTATTCTCTCTTGACCGTTTGTTATTCTGATATATTTCTTTTGCAGAGTGTGAATGACTCTTCTACTGACTGTCAATCTCCCCGCTTGACTGCGTCTCCTCCTCCTGAGCCATCCACACCGTCTGCGCCTACGGTCCCACTACCGGCTAAGGACGTGGACGAGCCTAAGTCTATAAGTATAAAGTCCATAGATAGTCCGCCTTCTGCAGCCCTTCCTAGCATCTCCACACCATCACTTGTCCCAGTCTCCACCGATGGTACTTCCACCTCTACACCATCACTTGTCCCAGCCTCCACTGATGGTACTTCCACCTCCACACCATCACTTGTCCCAGCCTCCACTGATGGTACTTCCACCTCCACACCATCACTTGTCCCAGCCTCCACTGATGGTGCTTCCACCTCCACATCATCACTTGTCCCAGCCTCCACTGATGGTGCTTCCACCTCCACACCATTAATTGCTGAACCGTCCACCTTCGACTATCAAGTTGTGGTGCCTTCCCCGGCAAAAGTTTCTTCGGAGGAAGAAGAAAAGATGGCATCGAAGGAGGACCTCGCCCGCATCTTCTCGGTCCTTATCCGCGAAGGCTGCAAGTCCAACCTCTCCATGGAAGTCGCCCTCCTACACGAGAAGCTCGGGTCCAATAAGCGGGCGCTTGACATCGCCACCTGTTCGCCCATCGTCCCCAAAGACACGTCGGATGCTACTTCTTCCCCAGAAAGTAAACACCCCGCGGAGAGCGGCGCGCCCTCTTCCGGCGACAAGTGCCCCTTGTGCCCCTTCACGAGCTCGGCCAAAGGTGCAATAGACAAGCATCTCTCCCGACACCTGATGAAGCGGAAGGACCTCTGGTGCTCCTTCTGTGGTTACCGCAGCAGCCGCAACGACCACATGAGGGCCCACCTGGCCCGCCACACGGGGGAGGGCTGCGTCCAGTGCCCGGGCTGCCCCTACAAGACGGGGCGCAAGGACCACATGAAGCGCCACTTCTCCAGTTGTAAGGGCTACCTCGAGCTTGCTGCCGCCTTCCATTCTGTCAACTGAACTGCAGCTGTGTAGGTTCCCTCCAACTTCCATTCTGTCAACTGAACTGCAGCTGTGTAGGTTCCCTCCAACTTCCATTCTGTCAACTGAACTGCAGCTNNCCTCCAACTTCCAATCTGTCAACTGAACTGCAGCTGTGTAGGTTCCCTCCAACTTCCATTCTGTCAACTGAACTGCAGCTGTGTAGGTTCCCTCCAACTTCCATTCTGTCAACTGAACTGCAGCTGTGTAGGTTCCTCCCAACTTCCATTCTGTCAACTGAACTGCAACTGTGTAGGTTCCCTCCAACTTCCAATCTGTCAACTGAACTGCAGCTGTGTAGGTTCCCTCCAACTTCCATTCTGTCAACTGAACTGCAGCTGTGTAGGTTCCCTCCAACTTCCATTCTGTCAACTGAACTGCAGCTGTGTAGGCTCCCTCCAACTTCCATTCTGTCAACTGAACTGCTGCAGTCAATGCTACATTGAAGTTCTTGTCAGCTTACTTCCTCCTGTACAGACAACAACAAAGTCCACTTGATAATAAGCTGTTGAGACTGTCCAGATTCTGTCGAGCCCTTCACATTTGTGGCTGTATTTTAAAAACTACCAAGTACCGTTGATGTCTGAGCATGCATGCCGGCTGTGGGACATTATGCATGCCGGCTGTGGGACATTATGCATGCCGGTTGTGGGACATTATGCATGCCGGCTGTGGGACATTATGCATGCCGGCTGTGGGACATTATGCATGCCGGTTGTGGGACATTATGCATGCCGGCTGTGGGACATTATGCATGCCGGCTGTGGGACATTAAACTGTGATGAATATGAGGGCCCTCAGTGGCTAATGGTTGCGGCTCACTTGATCGTAAGCTGCTAATCAACTGAAGATCATACGCCGACAGAGGACACCAGCCAACCTTAACCATTGTTGTAGTACCCCGGCCAAGTCATTTTCAGCGATTCTCGCCCCAGCCAAATTTCAGTTCCAACTGCACTCTGAGAGCTCATACCTCCGCCAAGCAAGCCAAAAGTAACAAAAATCAAAATTGGTGCTGAGACCAGGACTTTCCTAGTATAATTTAGGTTGCAAAAAATTTAAATTGGTGCTAAGACCATGATTTTCCTTGTATGAAGTTAGGTAACAAAAAATTAAAATTGGTGCTGAGACCATGATTTTCCTTGTATAATTTAGGTTGCAAAAAATTAAAATTGGTGCTGAGACCATGATTTTCCTAGTATCAAGTTACTATCAACACCAAAATCTAATCATCTGGCTGGCTATTGACAGTTTCACTAATTTTTTTTGAAGATCCGCTCATAATTTTTTGAGGATGCTGCTAACAAATATTCTGACAAACAGTTGAACTCATAATGAACAGATTAACCGGTCACCCCCCAAAAATTTAACCATTTATGTCTTGTAACATTACTTACAACTCCTGTAAATTTCATAAAGATCCATTCCTAGCATTTTGGGTTAATGTGCTGACAAGCATAAAATTGAAAACAGCGGCAAACTAGCAAACAAACAGATAATCAGAAATATTTGGTCATTTACTCGTCGTGATATACCAAATAACTGGTGTAAATTTCATAATAATCCGTCCATAACTTTTCGAGTTATGACATTAGGAAAAAGAAGGCAGACAAACAAATAAATAAACCGATCTTCGCCAAAAGTTGATCATCTGTTCCTCGTTACTTAACAATCCCTGTATATTTCGTCTAAAATCCGTCTATAACTTTTTGAGTTACCTTTGTGGCAGACAGACAAACCAACGAAAGCATAACCTCCTTGGCGGAGGTAATGAATAGTGGTACGAACCCCTGCCCTGGCGGGTTATTTTTTTTTTTGGTGATTGGTCAAATTTCAGCATCGGTCGGCCTGTGCTGAATCCCTGAGTTAGCGGTCCTGTGGTGACTGCGAGCGGTCCTGTGGTGACTGTGAGCGGTCCTGTGGTGACTGTGAGCGGTCCTGTGGTGACTGCGAGCGGTCCTGTGGTGACTGCGAGCGGTCCTGTGGTGACTGCGAGCGGTCCTGTGGTGACTGCGAGCGGTCCTGTGGTGACTGCGAGCGGTCCTGTGGTGAGTGCGAGCGGTCCTGTGGTGACTGCGAGCGGTCCTGTGGTGAGTGCGAGCGGTCCTGTGGTGACTGCGAGCGGTCCTGTGGTGACTGCGAGCGGTCCTGTGGTGACTGCGAGCGGTCCTGTGGTGACTGCGAGCGGTCCTGTGGTGACTGCGAGCGGTCCTGTGGTGACTGCGAGCGGTCCTGTGGTGGCCGTGAGCGGACCTGTGGTGACCGTGAGGGGTCCTGTGGTGACCGTGAGGGGTCCTGTGGTGACCGTGAGCGGTCCTGTGGTGACCATGCAATCGGGGTGCTAGGAGATGTTTTTCTTACAACCACCAGCTACTGATTTCCAGTTGTCATGGTTACCTGTAAAGCTTATCTGCTGGATTTGTTTGTGTTTCAGTGTCGTTCTGGTGGTCCTCGGGCGGATATTTCTCTCCTAACTCTTTCACTGCCGCGGCTTCCTGCCGTGTGCTGGACAATCACATATCTGCGCGTCATTACCCCCAATATTCTACTTTATTTTTGTTACATTCAAAACTAAAGGTAATGACTGAAGTGATATGATTTTATAAGTGCAGATAATTTACATGCCGCAGTGAGAGTGGTAATAAGCATCCATTTTTTCCCGCTCTTCTCTCAGAAGGAAAGACTTCGCCATGAGTGCGATTTTTTAACTCGACTGCCATTTCTATCTGTATAACGTTGATGTAATTTTTGTCCATTTTCGCTATCCTCCATAGCCACGTCTTCAGTACGTCTTTCTTTCGCTTCATCTTTGCTTCCTTTCGTCTTCCTACTGCTACTGATGGTCGATTTTCACACGCTCACTTTTTTCCGGTCGTTTTTTTCGCACGTCCACTTTTTTTCGGGTCGTTTTTTCGCGCACCCACTTTTTTTCCTGGGTCGTGTTTTCGCACGTCCACTTTTTCCTGGGTCGTGCTTTCGCACGTCCATTTTTTCCTGGGTCGTTTTTCGCACAGCCACGTTTTTCGTGGGTCGTTTTTCGCACACTCACTTTTTTTCTGGGTCGTTTTTCGCACGTCCACTTTTTCCTCGGTCGTGTTTCTCACGTCCACTTTTTCCTGGGTCGTGCTTTCGCACGTCCACTTTTTCCTGGGTCGTGCTTTCGCACGTCCACTTTACCTGGGTCATGCTTTCGCACGTCCACTTTTTCCTCGGTCGTGTTTCTCACGTCCACTTTTCCTGGGCCATTTTTCTCACTTTTCCTGGATTGCTCGGCTCTTGCGCCGCATTCTCGTTGGTTTCCTTGACGGTAATGCTACATGTTCCTTCTCTCTTCCTCTTCGTCGGTTGTTTTGCCCCGGAAACCTTCGATGAGGGACACTACCTCGGGTCACGAGGTCCCTGGCCGCTGCCGGTCCCTGGCGACACGTCTGTCATAAAATTGCTTCAAAGGCCGGGGCCGCAAGTGATTGACCGCGCCCAGCGCCGTGTGCATACCATATTTTGTATATATGTACTGTAATGGATGTATTGTAAGCATTAGTCACGTTACTGTTGCTCAATTTATCTCTTAATTAATAAAATTGTTTTTGTTTGCTTTCTAATTTAATGAATGTAGTAATATGTGCGTGCGTTTGTGCGCCTCACTCCAGTTGTTGACTTGTTGCACCGTGTTTGTGTGTCCGTTCGCCCGTCTGTCTGTACCCTCGGCACTTTACTCCAGCATGGTACCACAGGTAGGGTATTATGTGTTCAGTCACTATTTTACTTTGAATAAACATGAAAACAAGGCATTGAGCTTTGGTCGTATCCATGATACACAGTAAATTTAAACGTACCGTAATACACTGCGTAGCTAATTTGTGCGTTGTAAGATTTACTGTGGTTTCCCTGCTTGTAGGTTTTCTATGGGGGAAAAGAAAACTTGTGGAGTTCTTCTTTAGACTCCTCTCAGTGGCATAGGATAGGGTTAAAGGGTTAGTTTTGGTTCGGCCATCCTATGTTATGGGGAGTATCGACCCCAGGGAATTTTTGATGGTTGCCTTAGCCATTAGCTAGGCCTTCTGTACGTCTGCCTTTATTTTTAGAGCAGAGAAATAATAAACTACAAACAATCAAAGAGACCGTCCGACAGTGGCACTCGTCAAATAGCGACGATCGCCGAATGGACGTCGTACTGTGACGCCTACGTATTGGGCACACGAGACTCACTCACGACTATCTGCGAATTGGTCGTCCACAACCTTATTGTGATGACGGCGTCGTACCTCTCACTGTCTTGCACTTAGTGGCCGAGTGTACACTTTTTCCGACGAGCGGAGGGAATGCTATCCGGACCTGTATCGTCGGGATGCAGACTCCATCCTCCGAGGAATGCTGTCTGAGGGACCTTGCCGCCAATTTAATAGAAATGCCTTCAAGACTTTTCTTACCAGATGTAACCTCTATCAAAAACTGTGGTGGATCCATTACGATAAATGCTATCGTCAACTACAGCTCTCTCCGTTTCTGTGTGAACTACATATACTATATGCAAAATAATAATAGTATTCTTTTTAGTACTTTATAATAACTAAATAAAATGTGATAAATTCCGCGCCCTAGCGGCACACGAGCCCGTATCTAAACACAGGAATAGTTCGGCGCGATATAGGCAGTGTGCCACTGAAGCGCTAGTAAAGGTTTCTACTACTACGTTTGCCTTTCCCTTTCATGTTCACCTTGCTTCCTGCCGCCCTCATACTCCTACTGATGTTACTCTCCTGTGCTCTTCCTCTTCTTTCCCGACTTGCTGTTCCCATGCGCATTGATCCTGTGTGGGAACACCCTGGGTGAAGGAAACCGTATCCTTTTTATCATATTTATATAACCTATATACTGGTCTATAGGCGGACCTAGTTACTCATTCCCAGAGTGGAGGGACGGCCCACGTTTCATCCTATTTTGCAAGTTTTTAATCGACGTAATATAGAGAGACATCAATTTTTACGTGCGGGTGCACAGTCGGCGTGGTGTGGTGTCAGAGTCGTACGCTAGTTTGTCCCAGGAGTCGGGGCCAGGGTATTTTTTAGGATTTGCATTCAAGTCTTATTATTATTGAGGAGCTGCGCACTTAGCCCGGAATCCCGGAGACTTCATACCTGCCGACTCCACAATCCTGTTTTTAACTTATAAATGACTGTAGCCTCTGGACGCACCATAGTAATTAATTTAATGCAGGAAGACCAAATTTGTTTCTATAGACACCAGATATTGCCTATTGTTAAGTTTATTCCTGATTTCGCTTCCATACTGACTTGTATCCATCCGCAGTGATCTGGAGGAGTTGCGGCACTAAGCTAGTCCTCCATTGGGCTATTGCGGCGTAAGCTCTGCCCACTGTTGGCTGGTGTGACGTTATGGAGTAAGCTCCGCCCACTGTTGGTTGGTGTGGCGTTATGGCGTAAGCTCCACCCACTGTTAGCTGGTGTGACTTCATGGCGTAAGCGCCGCCCACTGTTGGGTGGTGTGACGTC